>JALPQI010001972.1:0-105419 GCA_025490895.1 Thaumatotibia leucotreta
TGGTTTTGTGCATAATTATGTATGTATGTATGTATATATAACTTTATTGCACATAAACAAGTTTACAGAAAGTAAAAACAAAACAACAGTAAAAATAAGAATATGTACAAAGGCGAACTTATCCCTAACAGGGATCTCTTCCAGCTAACCCTTGAAATAACATAAAAGGATATACAAGACAAAAATACAGTGAGAGGCAAACTAATAATGAGCACTTAATTTAAATGAGCCAAAATTTCAAATTTACTACATACCAACTCAAAATCACTAAACAAATACGCATCACCTATACATTTGTATAATAATATAATATAATACATGTTATAATTTCTAACATAAACTAATATATACCTAACCTATATATATATGTATATATTACATACACATGTATATATATATATATATACATATATATATATATATATATATATATATATATATATATATATATATATATATATATATATATATATATATATATATATATATATATATATATGTATGTAATACAAATATTAATCATCGTACCTACATAATACCTAACTTTACGAGTCTGATAGCCACAACTTTTTCAGTTTCACCTTGAGAGAAGCAACAGACTGCGACTGCCTAATGTCCACCGGCAGCCCATTCCACAATTTTACTGAGTAGGCAGTGAAAGATCTTGAAAATGTCCTCGTTTTTTTAGGCGGAATGGCTAGAGTGAGATTTTCACTAGAGCGCAGGCGATGACCACTAGCAGTCGCCAAAAAATTAAAATTTTCATTTAAGTATGGAGGGGACGAAGGGTTAAATAATGCGTTGAAGAGTAATGACAGAACATGCACATATCTACGGCGATGGATGGGCAACCAGCCTAGCTGCGTGCGGAAGGCAGAAACATGATCGTACTTACGCAAACCAAATACATATCTAATGCAGACATTCTGCAAACGTTCTAGCTTGTCAAGAAGCTCCTCTCTGAGGTCCACAAAGGCAATGTCGCCATAATCGAGAAGGGGAAGTAAAAGGGAACGAGCCAGAGTGACTTTAGTAGGTAAAGGAAGGAAATTTTGTAGACGTCTCAGAGAGTGCAGCGAAGCAAACATCTTCCTACTAACCTCAGTTACGTGCGGCGTCCACGAGAGTGTCTGGTCCAGGATGATGCCCAAGTTTTTGACAGTAGAGGAAAGGGGGATTACAGTTCCGTCATAAATAACATTGGGCAGCACGATGTCCGACAGTTTGGAGACATAATAGGGACCACCAATGACAATTGCCTGCGACTTCCTAGCATTTACTGTTAAACCGAAATTAGAGGCCCAATCTCGAATAGACCGCAAGTCGCAATTAACCTTATCGAACAGAGATGACAGATCGTCAATGCTAGCCGCTGCGTAAATCTGCAAATCATCCGCATATAAATGATAGCTGGACTTTAGACATTTATGATACAATTATGATACTTAAACTATGCAAACATGCATTTTTCTGGTGTTAATAAACCCTTTCCTTGATGGGCCATCTACAAACATGGACTATATACATGTTTGCATAAATTAAGTACCATAATTTTGCATAAAACCAGCGTGACTCAGGCGACCGTAACCATGGCAATAACAGACAGAAAAAAGATGTTTCGCTTGATAACGATTGCTAGTAATGCGTATTATAACCTATTTTCGTGAAAGTCAGGGTCATGGTAATGTATGTCAAAAATAACGCCATAGTGCGTCCTCGGCGTTACAGCTGCGCGACAATAACTAAAGGCTTCTGGTTAGGGTCGTCCATCCTGTCGTTGCTCTTACAGTCGAAGAGGACCATGACACCGCCGAGTGTGATTGCAATTACCATGCCCGCAACGAAGAGACCAGCTAGTATGCGGCAATTGAAATTGGTTCCTGAGAATAAACATTTGAATTTAAACTTTGAAGACAACCATAAATAGACGGTTATTTTTCACCTGTACAAATGTAAATTTTACCATAATATCATTGGTATCGTTATCACATCGATCATCGATTGGTGGTCACATTAATCAAATAAAATTAACACTATATTTTCTTCGGTTACCGCGAGGATTACTCATGAAATAAAACTATGAAAACGGATGAACTCGCGTATATTAACTAATTTTAACTTCATTCCGACGTTTCGAACACTTTACAGGGTTCGTGGTCTGCGGATGACGTCGGAATGAAGTTAAAATTAGTTAATATACGCGAGTTTATCCGTTTTCATAGTTTTATTTCATAAAATTAACACTTTTTTTTATTAATTTATCCTTTGTGAAAATGTAGCATAATGGGCGTACTAATTACAAGGCGTCAACGGTGCGGTATGACTATGGCGGCGGGGAGGGGTGATCCAACCCGCCCCCGCGGCACCGCGCGCGATGACATTTTAAACAAACAGTTGACAGTTCGCGCGTTTTGCTAGTTTTGCACGTCGGTAGATGCGTAATAAGTCCACATTTGTTGAGTTTTGCGGATAAGTTCGAACATTAGTATTCAAGTTTTTTTTTTGTTTCAAATGGGTAGTAACAAAAATTGCTAGTATTTTGTATTTTGCTACTACAGGGTGGGCCAATGATAAATGCATGCATTGAAAATTGAAATAATTGGTGTTTTTTTGTGTTTTGAAATAAAAAGTATATTTAGAAAGTATGTCAAATAAATAAATTTTACGTTTTAAAAATTAAATCACCAAGGTGTCGTCCATGGCGGTTGCGGCACTCTTCCAGCCTTGCTTGTAAATTTTGAAAGACTTTCGTCAGAAGTTGCGAAGATATTGCTTGGAATTCTTGGCGAATGTTCTCCTTTAATTCTGCTGTGGTTGCCGGATTATTTGAGTACACTTTACTTTTCAAGTAACCCCACAAAAAAAGTCAGCTGGAGTTAAGTTAGGGCTCCTGGGAGGCCAAGCAATATCACCCCGCCTCGATATAAATTTTTGAGGAAACATTTCATGCAAAGCTGCCAGGGTCACGTTACTTGTATGGCAGGTGGCCCCGTCTTGCTGAAATCATGTGTTGTTGTTGTAACCATGCGATTCATGAAGTTTCGGTGCCAGGAAATCCCTTAACATAGAGATGTAACGGTCTGAATTAACCGTAGCTCGTTTACGCGTTGAGTTTCTTGCATCCGCTCGCACAGACGCTCTCACCCGTTCGATGTTTTCTGTAGTACGCACAAACCGTGCACGTCCCTTATGTCGAGATTTTAGTGTTGAGCCAGTACTTTTAAATCTGACTAACCATTGCTTGATCAAATTTGTGCTGGGACACTCGCGAATATTGCGTAATCCGAACTCAAGTCGAAAACGCCGACGAACAGACACATAAGAACGATCGTTTTCATAAAAAGCTTGGATGCAAAACGCTCGCTGTTCTCCCGTGTAAGACTCCATTTTGAATAAAAAATTTCGTTTTTTTTCTTTTAAATGACACCATTCGTATATGCCAGTGTTTTGTAATTTTGACAAAAAGGATCGAGACAAAAGTGAATTTATCACTGGCCCACCCTGTATTACGTATGTTGATTTGCGGTGCTGGTGAAAGCGTAACCCTGTATAATTAAACTGTTAAAATCACATGTTCGCGCCTTGTGATTCGCGAGCGTGGTGCGAACTGACGAGACGTGAACGCGGGCTCAGTGCTTGATAATGGAGACCTAGGCTCACTGAAACATGCCGCGCGTAGTGACTAAATATACGCGAGTTTAACCGTTTCATTGTACAGGGTGTTTTTAAGGGAAGGTTATTTACTTCCTGGAAGGTATTTAAGGGAAGCTTATTTAGGTCAAATATAATCAATGTCTGTAAGAAACTAGTGTTTTAACTCTTACTATTATTGAGTTATAAAAAAATAAGTTTAATCACTGAACAAGTGTATTGCAACCTTTATTACATCTAATGTTACTTATTTTGACAGGTGCCGTCAGTCACCTGAGATTAACTTTTATTTTATTCTTAAGGTTCTCTCACACTTACCATTTCATTTATTATGTACCTATGAAAAAAAAAACATTTTTATCGAATTTTCCAAAGACCGATGGCCGATATACCAGACAACTTCTATTAATGTCCCAAGTAACCTAGCTGTCTAATTTAACGCAAATCGAAACGAACACCCTGTATTAATAATCACCAATATAACCATTCCCAACAGCCAAGTTAAAAATACACTTTTTAGGGTTCCGTAGTAAACTAGGAACCCTTATAGTTTCGCCATGTCCGTCTATCAGAGGCCGTTAGCACTAGAAATTTGCAATTTGGTACAGATATTATACCAACGAGGGGAGATACCCTAAAAGTTATTTTTCCTAATTTTATTCTACACACAATAATAAATTCAAAATGTTTTATTGCGCTCCTTCGTGAAAAAGCGATAGAATAAAATTAGGCAATAGTACATTACGACACAAGTGCGAAAAACATGAAATTCGAAACGAGTGGCGATGGTTTAAAATACGACCGACAGGAAGACTAAAAAATATTTTTTTGTACAGATGGTGCCTTTTTTAGGCTCTACTGCGAGAAGTGGCTCTTTGGGTCCATATTGGCACGTATACAATTTTTTCTTCGAATATTTTTACTAATACCGTTTTTTACTCATAATCATCATTACTAGAATTACTACATCATTACTGAAACGAGTGTGTGTGTGCGCTAGCGCAAGACGGACGTATACTTAGTTGCTCTTAAGCCAATAATCAAAAACTTACGGAAAAAGTGAAGTGACGTGTAAATCAATAAGTGTCACCTACTCTATGGGAAATTTATTACGTGTTAGCGAGTTTTGAGTGCGTTTTTGAACTGTTAACATCCCATAAGGAGTAATTAATTATACTTGCAGAACTGTTAATTTTGAAAATGTACACACACACATACAAGCCCCATATCGCTGCCCCAATATTACAAAGTTCTATGTTGTCATTTTGTCCACTTGAAATTTGAACATTGTCACACTGACACTTAGTCCAGATTTAATTATTCCGAAAATGTTACATAGTACCGTGTAATATTGGGGTAGCGATATGATAACACGTTAGGTTCGGGTGAATTCGGAAGAAATCGGCACCAATCAGCGACTTCGGATATTTTCGCCCAAGTTCGGCAGCCAATCAGCGTCGTCGGTGCTGCTCGGGTGACTTCGGCGACCAACTACCTGCATTCGGATTCCTAAGAACCAATCATCGGCTTCGGAGGAGCTCGGGAGAACTCGGCGACAAATCAGCGACCTCGGGTATTTCCGCTCAAGTTCGGCAGCCAATCAGCGTCCTCGGCGGTGCTTGGGTGAATTCGGCGACCAACCAGGTGCATTCGTGTTCCTAAGAACCAATCACCGGCTTCGCAGGAACTCGGGTGTCTTCGGCGACCAATCAAAACGACTAAACAAAGTTAAGCGCTTAACGCGGTAACTTTAAACATAAGTTAAGTTTTTTTTTTTTGTGTAATTGAAAAATCATGTCAACTAGAACTGCCAATCCAACGAGTTCAGGAATTTTGTCTAAGAACATACATTGCAAAAAATGTGAAAAAGTCGTAACCAACAGAGAATTCTTGAAATGCACCATATGCAAACATACGTTTCATAGAAAATGCACGACAAATGTAAGTTTTCAGAGATTTTCATTGATGACGAATCAAAACAAGCGAGACTGGAGATTCAGCAAATGTATAACTAATATAAACGCACCATCGGATAGTGTAACATCGGAATCAAATTTTCAAGAATTGTTCAAGTTTGAAGAGGATTCCATGCAACAAAATACTAGACTCTAAGGACAGCGACACAATGGCCCACCTAACGAAGACCAAAAGTTGCCTATCGGGGGAAATAACTCGTGTATAAGCGAATTTTGGTAAAGTTGTAGGGAATGGTGTTTTAAACCACGTACTAAAAGTATTGGTGGTTAGGGGTGGAGCTAACGGGGGGAGAGGGGTGTAAAGGTCCTTATTTTTAATTTTTCGTAAATAACTCGTAAACCGTGGCTTGTAGCAAAAAAACGTTCTAGTACATAAGTAATCTACATAAAATTCTCTACTAAAAAAATATATGCATGTTTCCTCTGGGATCAATGTGTCATGAGATAAGAAAGCAAGAAGATGGACACAATAGAAATAAACAAATTTGTTTAAGTATGTATGGCACATACAGATTGCTCGCGAGCATTCCAAAAGATTTTAATGCTCAATTCCTGACCATATTTAGAGTCTTTAATGTTATATAAAATTTCCTGGATTCGGCATGGTTTCAGAGATAATCAACCTTTTTTTCGAAATAAGTTTTTCGAGGTAACTCGTCATAAAACTTCTTTTTGATTACAATGCTACCACAATGTGTTTTAATATTACCACACCTTTTGCCCGGCAATCAAAAAATGGGAATAAACTTGACGAAATAACCTGGCCCCTAAAAAAATATGAAAATAAATAATTTTAACAAATTGTTGTTATGATAAAAAGTACTGGAAATGTTAAAAAGTATGCAAAAAGTCAAAAAAAAAGAAAGAAAAATTTTTTTTGGTGGTATTTGACATTAGGTCTCATAATAATTTTTGTTTGTTTTGATGTCTAGAATGCATAGTTAAAATCTGTTGACGATGATTATGAGAATATTTTAGGTTTAGAAGATAATTAGGAACTTTATTTTTACAAATAAGCAAACAGGGCGCGCCTGGGCGCGAGCATTTCAAAATATTTAAAGTCCATCTTCGCGCTTTCTTATCTCATGACACATTGATCCCAGAGGAAACATGCGTACATTTTTTTTGTAGAGAATTTTATGCAGATTACTTATGTACTAGAACGTTTTTTGCTATAAGCCACGGTTTACGAGTTATTTACGAAAAATTAAAAATAAGGACCTTTACACCCCTCTCCCCCCGTTAGCTCCACCCCTAACCACCAGTACTTTTAGTATGTGGTTTAAAACATCATTCCCTACAACTATGCCAAAATTCGCTTATACACGAGTTTTTTCCTATGAGTTTCCTTCGTTTGGTGTACTAAACAACCAAGACTCTCGTTGAAACAGATAAGTACTATAGCCCCTTTACACAAAATATCAAGCCAAATCTAGAAGAGCAGCCTGAAATACAGTGCCCAAATGTGCAGACTAATAATACAATGAAAAAAAATAAGCCTGAAAAAAATAGTCCAACAGAGTACACTGAAATTCGACAAATGGCAGAGCAATCCCACCCTCAACAACTTGACAAAGAGCGGATCGAAAGCGAACCTGATCAGGAACAACGAAACAGCCAATGTGTCATCAACAAAAACGATGACAATCAGCCGATTGTTGAAAATACGCACTTTCCAACAAGTCGTGAGTTTTTAAACCAAGTAAGGACCTCAAAAGAAATAGAAAATAGCTTTCAAGACGAGTCAACAAGCCCTAAGATAGACTACATCACGAAAC
This sequence comes from Thaumatotibia leucotreta, assembly GCA_025490895.1. Lineage (NCBI taxonomy): Eukaryota > Metazoa > Arthropoda > Insecta > Lepidoptera > Tortricidae > Thaumatotibia > Thaumatotibia leucotreta. Next base: position 7,406 of record JALPQI010001972.1, read on the forward strand.
GAAATACAAGGAAACCTTTTCATATTTCCGACGATAAGTTAGACATTTTTTCAGACAGAGACGACTCGGACTCTACTTTAAACTCTAGAAGTCGTCAGGAAAATCTGAGTTTGCCCATCATTCCAGATTTAAACAGTTCTGACATAGTGAAAACCTTCAGAGTACAAACAAACAACTATCAGTACAGCTTCTAAGCACTCACGAAGAAATTGCGCGCTTAAATAGTGAGATTACAAATCTAAAAAATACAGTAGAAAATTGTTACTCTAAAATAAATACTTACAAAAAGATTTTGAGCGAAAATACACCTAATAAGTCCGTTACTACAGAGGCAAAAAAAAAGAAAAAACACGGCTCATCTCGAAAACACAACAAATCTCGGAATGCAATACTACCTCTTCCGTCACTTCTACATGCGAGTAGCACACCAATCGCAAATTCAGCTCAAAAAGTATTTCTAGCGCCAACAAACCCAAAAGAAATAGGATCATTGGAGGAGGAGGTTATGACTACAAAGGTCAATCGACAGCACCTATAGAAGAAATGAAAAGGAGTACCCCAGGCTCACAATTATGCTTAATAAGTACCAATAAAAGAAACAAAATATTACAGATAGCACAGAACATGCTTTCAGAAAATTTATATATATGCCATTACTTAATGCCTAACGCTGGAATCAGATAACTTCTTTATGAAATCAACAAAAAAACGCAAAACTTCACAAAACAAGATTATTGCGTCATCTGCGTAGGAGACGAGGATTTTACCGAAACCAAGAACTACCAGTGCTTAGTTAATACTATAAATAACATATTGATACAATTAGATTACACTAACTTTGTTATATGTACCTACCTACAGGTGCAATTACCTATAGGTACATTGTTAAACCCTCGAATTGAATTTCTTAATAATTTATTGTATCACGACAACTTAAAGTATGAGTACGCGTTCTTAGTTGACTCGAACCAGGAACTATCCTTTGAAAACGATATGTTTGGTCGGGTGTCTGGATATGTAAATAATAATGGCGTAAAACAGATATTCCAGGGCATAAAGAAAACTCTTATATTTATAGAGCAATTTAAAAATGTGAAAGACGCGGAACAAAAACTTTTGATGTCTCCCACGAAACGGGATGTAGCCGTACAAACGGATCTACAAGTTATTGAAGCACAATCGTTTTTTCGTGAAAAATAATGTTGCAAATGATATAGTAACCCAGGAAGATTCTTTTTCTAATAATTAAAAACAGGGGGGTATTTCTAAAAAAAAACAAGAAATCGAATGTATTATATTTCAAAGTACTCTATCAGAAGTCCTATTACTGCCGCCAGAGTTCTGAGGGCGGAGGAGTCTGCATACTAGTTAAGGAAGGAATAGAATTTTATGAGCTAAGAGATATAGTAGATATGTCAGTTGAATCAGTAATTGAGTTAAGCGTCATTGAAATCCCTAATTTAAACCTGGTTTTGATTAGTCTTTATTGGCTAAATAAGACCAGATTTCCGCTTTTTCAGCTCCGTAACAAATTTGTCGCAGTATTTGCAAAAAAAAATTAATGATAAAAATGTAGTAATTGGAGGGGATTTTAATGTGAATGTGCTAGAAAACACCTCTTTAGCTTCAAATTTGTTATATTTAATGCGTAGTTATAGCTATCATCAATATGTAAGCGAACCCACTAGCATTACTCACTGTAGCAAGACGTGTATAGATTTGTGTTTTACTAACTTTAGGAACAATAACTTTAATGTTGAAGTAACCGAGTATGGTATTTCAGACCATAAGGGCGTACTTACTAGTAAATATTCCGTTAAATAAAGACAGCTGCTTTAAAAATGTTCAGATTGTTGAAAAAAGAATATTTAGCGACAGAAATATAATGTTTTTCAAAACAGAGCTAAGGAAAATAAACTTCGCAGATATTTTGGCTAATCATAAAAACGTAAATGAAGCATATAGCTATTTTAACTGCATAATTAGTGAATTGTTGGATTATTCCATACCTAAACAAAGAATATAGATTAAGTTGAACGTTCGAAAACCTTGGCTTACAACTGAAATTTTAAAATGGCCGCCATTTAATTATCGACAAAAAAAAATTGTATGGTAATTTATCGGTGAAATTGATTGTAGTTTAAGCCCTTAAAAGCTCCGACACCGCTAACCAAACACCCTGTATATAAGTTACGTTGATGCAACGTAACGTAGCTCAAATCGTTTCAAATTTCTAAAATTTATAGCAATTAGGTAGTATCAAAAAGATAACAGTTTTTTAGTTAAACGTTCAAAACTAAAAAAAGACCGATTTTTTTTCCGTTTTTTACGTCCTATCCCGAAATTAATATTTTGTTTTTCTTGTAATATGCATTTTTGTATATCCCTATAGGGTCTACAGTGTGTGTCTTTCATAACGACATTCCTTTTAAGGGGTGAAAGTACAAGTCTTAATGAACTGAAATTAGCATATTTAGTTAAAGTATTTAAAAAAAAAAAATTTCATACAAATTAAATTCGGCACGCAATGTATCAGTAATAACAATAACTAATAAATTAAACCTAACAATTGACATATGATTTCATTGAAATCTCGCTCTTAGTGACATCCTGACAATTATAATTAATTACCTACCTATTTACATCCTACATGTCGGTGACACTTTTCGATGACAAGTCCGTCAAAAATAATGACCCTTGTTCATAAGAAAAGGACTTAACAGCCCAGGGTGCCTAGCCAAGTTGCCAATGGCTATCGCTCAGTAGCGTAGTTTAGTTTTCCGTCTTTGTCATTCTTTCTTATAAGTGCGACAGAGACGATTAAGCGCTAGGTAATTTTGTGTTAACTAAGAAGGCGGAATCAGATAATCGTTTTGTTTATGTACCGATTGAAAACTTCACATTGATTGAGTTGAAGTGTCAAGATAGCATCAAGTTTGTTGATCAACAGACTTTCCTAATAAAAATAAAAATGTTTGAACTAGGTAATGTGATTTCTAAGAAGTGATAATGTATGTGCAGTGATTTTTGATATCAGTTCAGTGAATAATACGATTCAAAATGTGCTGGCTAAGACAGTAAGACACAGAAAGAATTGTTGATGTAAATTTGTTGTGCTAGTGTAGTCCAAATCTCGCATGTTTTAAATTGTAGTATTTTCTAGTACCTAATGGATAATTCAGTAAATGATTTAACGTCGGCAACAGTTCGCAGTTACTTTAATGATTTGATCGAATTAAAATGAAAAACGTCAAATAAATGTTTGCATTACATTGCTGCTCGAGATTTTTATAAAAAATAATTACTCTTAAATAATAAAGGCAATCGTTATATTATTTTACTAAAATGGTTAACAACACTTTAATCTATCGTTACTTAAAAGCAATGTCGCTATCAAAGACACACGCTGTATACATATAATATACCAAAATTGCAGCTTTGCAACACAACTTGCGATTTGTATGAAAAACTTAGATAGCGGGCCTCCTGCCTTTTGAATTTCGCGTTTTTATTTTCAATTACAGTCAAGTGCAAAAAGAAGTATCGAAAGAATCCGTTCATAAATATGTTACGACGTTCTTATTACACAGAATTAGAGTGCACTGGGACATATTTTTGAACGTTTTTGTATACCCCTTATTTTGTCTTCGACTGTACAAAGTTTACTGACCAGATTTTACCCTTAAATTAAAGAATATTTAGTGCGCTATAAGGTCATTATTACATGTTTTCGTAGCATAATTAGGTGAGGCGATATTAAGCTGAAAACGTTAGCAAAACACAAAATGTGACCGTCCATAAGAAAAGGTCCCTTATGGCAGTTTCTTTCTAGTTACGGAGATATTGGCGTTTTTGTAAAACCATTCAAAATTATAATTTTTTCTTTTTACATAAAATAGTAAAATATACAAACAGGAGTACATGTGTACCTTGGAGTCAGCTGCGTACGTTACTTCTTTCTTTACCTACTAAATTTAAGTTCAAAGTGTAGTAGAAAAGGTCCCTTGTGGGAATAGCATACAAAATCAAAGCTCAACATATATATATATATATATGTAATCATTAAATTTGTTTGCAATTTTTCATTTTTTATACTATGGCGGTTGTAAACAAGTATACGGCTGCCCTGATGGTACGCACTAATCAGTCACGGCAGCTTTCGTGAAATCCATGGTACTCATACATACTGATATTATAAACAAGTTTAAGCTTAAATATATATATCTGTACACTTCGTTTTTTTTAAGATTAGAATTATCTGTCAAACGAGTGAACAAAGAAGCAGTGGTCGTAAACCTTCCTTCTTCGATAACACTGAATTTCTCGGTACATACATATCATTTGATATTTACCGATAGCTGAACGCATAGTTTTCACATTCATTATTAATTTGTTGGCAAAACTGTATTAAGAAAAAATTATAAGTGTTTTATAAGCAAGATGGCGGCAATTTAGAAAAAAGCTAAATATTGAAGGTTTTCGTTTAGTGTTTGGTGGTTTTTAACTAAGTATTTTTTTATAAATTTGTAACTCATATCGTACCGATTTTACATTTACTGAATTTAATGAAGTTTACAGTCTAAAATTTAACAGTATTTGCATATTTAATCTAGCTTACATTATGCACTCCCAGTACTTTTAAAAGTCATGCATCGGTATTAAAAGCGGACACGGTGTCATAAAGACTGAGCAGATGACAATAGTAAGACAACCCTACCCATCGGCAACGTCGTTTAGTATTTGTCGCCAACGATATGCCAGCAGTCTCAGCAGTCTTTTTCACACGGTCCGATTTAGGGGGATATTGCTGTCTATGGCACATTACTAACACTAATTTGTAAATATTCACCCCCATCCGCTTTACACTGGCAGTCAGAGGATTTTGCTTTTGCCGTTTCTTCTTTAGAGATGAAAAAACGTTAGCCGGAACCGGCTGCGACTTCATCAATTTTAAATGTGCACCAACAAACAAAATATCTAAATAGATCAACAATTAATAACGAAATTGAACAAAAACGATAACATCATTCTTTAAGTAAGCTAACAGCAATAGAAACCACAACCGACTCAACCGACAAATCGAATAACAGATAGTGACAGTGACGTTTTAAAATTGTGTGAGAACTCTGCCTCTTTAGGTTTTTTAATGTACAACCTTTCCATGAAAAATTGCAAACGCAATTTATTAAAATTCTTATCTTTTCATCTTAGAATATAAATTAACTAACATTATGTTTCTTTCTGTTCACAACACTGAGTAATGTATGTATTAATGTAGCATAATAATAAATACGTGATATTTAATAAGGGTCTCACCAAACTAGTCGACGCCGTTTCGGCTAATCGCGTACGGAAAAAGCTTTATGTCAACGCAATAAGAGCGAGGACATCGTAAATCGGCTCGGCTCACGCGAAACGACGTCTTTCGACGGGGAAAACGGCGTTTTGCCGTAAAGCTGTTCGCATTCGTACGACCCCGTTTGCAGCCTAAGGGTCTCACCAAACTAGTCGACGCCGTTTCGGCTAATCGCGTACGGAAAAAGCTTTATGTCAACGCAATAAGAGCGAGGACATCGTAAATCGGCTCGGCTCACGCGAAACGACGTCTTTGGACGGGAAAACGGCGTTTTGCCGTAAAGCTGTTCGCATTCGTACGACCCCGTTTGCAGCCTAACGCACACGTTCGCATTCGTAAATCTCCTAATTGTTGGATTGTGTGTATAGCCCTTAAGTAACCAAGTATGTATTGTCTATGCGGCAACTCTATATTATCTATTCTTCCCTTTCCAAAAATGGCTCTCGAGACAACCTGACGCAATGTAAGAAATTAATTTATTTAAATACAAATTATGTCCTAATTCGTCGGGTGAGAATGCAATTGTGCCATATCCATTTTTAAGCAAAATCGGTTTTTAATGGTTCTTGATAGAATATTTTTTTTGTAGTTTATAACAGTAATCGATTTTTAAAAATTCTTATTTTATACTTAAAAAAAACATATATTTTTGTGCCATATCCTCGAACCGCAATACATAGTGATTACAATATTGTGCCATGTCCGGACATGACACAAATTTACGGTTAACAGCTATGTTATCAGCGTGCCAAGCGACTAACCGATCAACATTTTTGTGACCTAATCCATTAATCGATTTGATTGTATCGAATATTCGATACTTTTTTTTTACCTACCCTCTCTTTTGATAAATGACAATAAAGAAGGTAGGTTTGATTTATAATGATTTGTGTCATTCATACTTCAAGCTTTTATCTTAATAAGTTGGTGGTATAAATACCTACATAATATTTATAATTACGAGTACCTAACCATAAATTGTAAGAAATGACATAATATACTACAGAAAAAGTGACCGAACCCCCAATGACCAAGACTGGAATCGAGCCAGCGACCTCCTGCTTTCCTGCCATGCCATGCTATTTAAGTCCTGGCCACAGGAGGCCTCGGTCACTGTTCCTGAGGTACATATTATATGACATGTCTTTTTTATAGAGCGTGTAGTTAAACTGTAATTTTATTAGTTGATAAGAAATAATAACGTTAATATATCATTTATTAGTAAACGTATTATAAGCTGTTCTCATCGATATTTTTTCATATCGACATTAGCACTAGATATCGTTGAAAAGCTTATCATTTCACAAAATAGAGAAGGTCACCTATTAGATGGTACATATTTACAAGAAAGTAAAAAAATGATTCACATAAATATTGGGAATCAATATTGGTACCATATTCACGTAAATAAGTATGTCTTCATATTCGAGATAAATTATCGTCTTGACTTTAAATAAATCTAGTCGTAAAATAACTTTTATTTGCATAAACAATTGCTTTTTAATGTCTACCTTTCTTGACATTGCACTAACATTTTGTGACACATCCATAACTTTGTGTCATGTCATACATAGCAAGTTAAACATTTTCTTACCAAAATGGATATGGCAATTGTAAAACTACTTATATCTCATGACTATAATAAGTTAAACATTAATTGTATATAACAAAAAATAGTAAATTAATATACTAAAGTGTCAGTTAAGTTAAATATTGCAAAATTATAAGACATTTCAAGAAATATTTTTTTTTGTTTCATTTCGCTCTCCTGTAAACCAAGGCAAGTGGCGTATAGCACAATTGCATTCTCAGCCGACGAATTATAAGTGTGGACCATTAAATAATGTTTACCTAACACTACGGAGTTTATATATCAACAAAGGCCCAAGCATTCCATCCCAATGGCGATATACTGAGAATCAGAAATTTGCGTGACAATCCGTCACAGGTTATGAGCGCAGCGAATTTTAAGATTTAAAGAACTGAGAATTTTAAGTACTTCACGAAGTATACCATTGCTTGGGCTTTATAAATAAACTTCAATATACAATTGGCAAGATGGACTCTGGCATGACATCAAATAATAACCTCACCGGACACGTGTCAGCGATAGAAAAGTTACAAGGTACGTCGAACTACCACACATGGAAATTTACCACGAAGAACGTGTTAATTCTGGAAGGTTTGTGGAAAGCCGTCGAGGGAACCGAGGATAATGCTGACCGAAATAACCGTGCGTTAGCACGGATTTGTCTTTCGCTGAGTAAAGATCTTTACCAGTATGTCCGTAATGTCGCAACGCCAACAGAAGCCTGGCAGAAGCTAGCTGACGTTTTTGAAGATAAAGGTTTGTACCGCAGAGTACTCTTATTGAGAAAACTTCACAGTATCCAGTTTTGCGATCACTCATCCATGTCGAACTACATAGAAAGTGTCACCACTATAGTTCAACAATTACAAGACATAGGAAGGACTATTGATGACGCCGAGGTGGCTGAAATCTTATTGAGTGGTTTGCCTGCGGAGTATGACACAGTTGTGTCCAACCTTTCTACTGTGGTAGCAGCGGACACGCTTACAAGTGAAATAATCAAGACCCGCTTACTTCAGGAATACTCTAGAAAATCTTCAATAGACACTACAAGTGCTTTAATTAGTAAGAAGACTGTTAGCTGTGCCTTTTGCAAGAGACAAGGTCACACAAAGGCCAAATGTTTCAAGCTGAAAGCGAAGAACAAGAAGAAGACTTCATCGGCTGATGTTGACCGGACCAACATGGTAGCAGCATTCATGGCTAGAGATACACAAGTTGGTTTTTATTTGGATTCTGGAGCTACGAATAGTATGGTTACTGATAAGAAGCTTTTAACTCATATATTACCGTGTAAATCCAATGTAATTGTTGCTGATAGCAACACCATAACTTGTGAGGCCAAAGGGAGAATGCGACTCTCATTGAAAGACGAGGTAAGTCCATTAACATTGTCAAATGTCATGTATGTGCCTAAACTCTCATGCAACTTGATTTCGATATCAAAGTTAGTTGAGTCTGGATATAGTGTTTGGTTTAATAAAAAAGGTTGTAGCATTTATGAGAGCAAAGCCACTAATTTTGACAACCCCGTTGCATGTGCTACTTGTTCTAATGGTTTGTACAAGTTGAATGTCCCTGTGTCTGTGACTAACAAGACCTCACCCGTGGATCACTCTTTGTTCCTGGAAGCTAGCCAGGAATCACCGAGGGCCACTTCAGTTGCCAATCTCCCAGCGCAACTGTGGCATAAAAGACTTGCCTGTCTGTCCATAAAAGGTTTGAAAACTTTGAGGGATGGTGCATGTGGTATAATGTTTCAGGATGAAGACATCAAAAACTGCACTGCCTGTCTTGAGGGGAAGATGTCAGCTGCATCTTACCCAAAGGGACAGGCGAAGCGGGCTGATGAAGCATTACAGCTGATCCACAGCGATGTCCTTGGACCTATACAGGAGCCAACCTGGGGAGGCAAGAGGTATCTTGTCTGCTTCACTGATGATTTCTCAAGAAAAACCTTTGGATATCTTATGAAGAAAAAGTCAGAGGTAATGTCACATTTTATTACATTTAAATCACAGGTGGAAAAGCAATTAGGGAAGTCAATTCGAATATTAAGGTCTGATTTTGGTGGTGAATATGTTAATGAAAATTTCTCTAATTATTTGAAAAGGGAGGGAATCATACATCAAAAGTCTGTTCCCTATTGCCAACAACAAAATGGTGTTAGTGAAAGAGTTAATAGAATTCTTATGGACAAAGTCAGGTGTATGCTTAGTGAGTCAGGCCTTTGCAATCGGTTTTGGGGTGAAGCAGTGATGACTGCCATTTATTTGAAAAATAGGTCACCTACAACCGCTCTAGCAGGACGGTCTCCTGAGGAGGTTTGGACCGGAACTAAGGTAGATCTTAGTCACCTCCGTGTTTTTGGCTGCACTGCATATTACTTAAATACATCACAGAAGCGGCAAAAATTAGATTCAAAAAGTAAAATGGCTATTTTTGTTGGCTACAGTGAGACTTCGAAAGGGTATCGCTTATGTGAACCTTCTAGTCCAAATACTGTGATATTGTCCCGCACTGTGGCATTTTTAGAGAATAAATTTCATTACAATAAAGGATCTTATAATTCAAATGATAATTATTATTTATTCTCATCTAACAATTTGATAAATAATGATTTTAACAAAAATATTGAGACACATGAAACGCAAAATCATAATGAAATTTCTGATAATAATAATATTGAAGCTAATAAAGCTATTTCTGAAATTTCAGTTGGAACTGATGGAGATGACGAGGAGTACCACTCTTTGACCGAGCCTGACTCCGCCGACTCTGCTGGTGTTGAGCGTGCAGAACAGTCTGCACAATCTCAGCAGGCGTCTCGTGGAGGGGAAGCGGTGCAGTCTGAGCCCGACTTCGGCGACAGCTCTGCTGGCGGTGAGCGCGTGCAGCGCCTTACATCGTCTGAGCGGGCGTCATCTGAAGGGGAAGCAGTGCTGGAGGGTGAAGCCTCCATAGGTGCGTCCGTTCGTCCTGTCCGTATCAGTCGACCCCCGCAAAGGTATGGTGATTATGATTTTTCAATGTTGACTCATTCTGCCTCATTTGAGGAACCGCAATCGTATCGCGAAGCCATTGCCTCTCCATATCATGATGATTGGATGAAAGCAATGCAATGTGAGTACGATTCGTTGGTTTCAAATAAGGTATGGACTTTGGTTGATAGACCTACTAACAAAAACGTAATCAAATGTAAGTGGGTGTATAAGTCGAAGCATGATGCTGATGGGAATTTTGATAGATACAAGGCGAGGCTTGTCGCTAGAGGATTCACTCAAAAACAGGGTGTAGATTATAATGAAACATATGCTCCTGTCATACGCCATTCGTCTATGAGAATCTTATTTTCCTTGGCCAATCAAATGGACTTAGAAATTGATCATCTTGATGTAGCCACAGCATTCCTAAATGGAAACCTAAATGAGGTTATATACATGGAACAGCCTGAAGGATTCTGTAACGGAAATAATAAAAAGGTTTGTTTATTGCATAAAAGCATTTATGGTTTAAAACAATCTAGCAAAATGTGGAATGAAAAAGTTAATCAAGTACTCATAAACATACGTCGCACTCTAGCGGGCAGTTTCGTGGCAACGTAAGGTTTACAAAAAAAATCTTAACTTACGAGTATTAAAATGTATTTAGTATTTGTAACAGTTTATTTGAATTCGTTGAAAAGAAGCAAAACGTGTATTCGCCATAGCCAGCGTAGAAGAGGAAGTGAAGTTTAATCATACACAATTAAACATTTCTCCGAGATAAAAAATAACAAACAATTTTTTCTAAATTCGAATTTTCCAATGCAGTCTTTCTTTAACGTAATAAATAAGACTATGAACAAATTGTCAAAAGTACGCCTGCATCCTAAAGGAAAACAAGTATATCTGAAATTACAAAGTGTCTTGAAATCGAATCCCGGGAATCGACATTAAAAATGATAAATAGTCTAATTTAAAACGAAGAGGATGAGACTACAAATAATGTTAACCAAAACACACTTCCTTGACCGTTGACCGCCGGCAATTTAGCAAAAATATTAATAATATATTCGCATAACATATCTACTTAAGTAAATTAAATATTTCACATACTAGTCAATTGTATTTTTATTTCAAATTGAATGAATACTAGAAAATTATAAGTTACTAACATACTACCTCAGTTTCTAAGATATTTAGAATTGTACATTATAAATACTAGGTACCAAATACTAAGTACAAATACTTCTGCTTATTTGAAAATGAATTGATGTATTTGCGAACCTTATCTATCATTATCATTTTGACATGCCACCAAAATGCCCGCTGGAGTGCGACGTATGCTCATAAATAATGGATTTAACCAGTCAATTTGTGAACCATGTATATATACCAAAAAGTTAGAATGTGATTTCGTTATCATAGCACTTTATGTGGACGATTTCTATATCTTTTATTCTAAAAATAGCTTAATTAAAGTCCAATTGCTAAATATTTTAGAAAAAGAATTTAACACCAAAGATATGGGTCCATTGAGGAATTGCTTAGGGATAAGAGTTACAAGAAATAAGTCAAAGGGTACTTTGTGTCTAGATCAAACAGAATATATTAAAAAACTGTTAGTACGTTTTAAGATGCAAGATTGCAAACCTGTTGCAACGCCTATGGCTTTAAATTGTAAACTGACTGTACCTAAAAACGATAGTGCTAACATTGTAAATGAGACCTATGACTATAGGCAACTTGTAGGTAGTCTAATGTACTTATCAGTGTGTACTAGACCAGACATATCCTTTGCTTGTAGTCAGCTAAGCCAGTTCAATAATAGCTTTGACAGGTCACATTGGATAGCAGCAAAACGTGTACTTAGGTACTTGGCTGGCACAATTAATTACTGTTTATATTATATAAAAAGTGTTAATTGGAATTTACAGGCATATACTGATGCTGATTATGGTAACGACCTTATTGACAGGAAATCATACACAGGTTTTGTCATAAAGCTAGGTGATAATGTTATAAACTGGGAATCACGTAAGCAAAGATGTATTGCACAATCGACGACCGAAGCTGAATTTTTAGCTATAGGCGATGTTTGTAAAGATGTATGTTTTATCAAAAATCTGCTTACTGAAATACTAAGTAAACAAATTGCATGTACTGTTTATAATGACAACCAGAGTGCTCAAAGACTTTTAGAATGCAAAGAATTTTGTCACAAACGCACTAAACATATAGATATACGTTATCACTTTGTAAAAGATTTAATTAGAAAAGACAGTATTTCAGTGAAATACCTTTCGACTGACAAGATGATAGCTGATGTATTGACTAAGCCATTATGTACTCAAAAACATTCTAGCTTCATTTCGGACATGAATATTATTATGAAACATGATGTCTCTATATAGTTAAATTTAATTAATTATAATGTCACATTAGGACGAAGTCATAACAGAATGCCAATTGTATAATATTATGAAGTTCTGACATATTTTCATATGAAAGTTTTATATGTAATTTATTGTTCATTGATAAACTCTACATTGCAGAGATAATATTTTATATTATTTAGAATTAATTGACAATTACGTCTCTATAACTTAGAGAATATTGTACAAATATCAATGATATTTTCATTCATTACTTTGTAGTTGATGTTACGTCTCTTATGATGTAGAGAAATAATGACTTGCATTATATAGTATTATGTTAATAATTTATTGTTATCATTTTTGGACTTCATTACTATAAGGCCTAAGGGGAAGTGTTGGATTGTGTGTATAGCCCTTAAGTAACCAAGTATGTATTGTCTATGCGGCAACTCTATATTATCTATTCTTCCCTTTCCAAAAATGGCTCTCGAGACAACCTGACGCAATGTAAGAAATTAATTTATTTAAATACAAATTATGTCCTAATTATAAGTGTGGACCATTAAATAATGTTTACCTAACACTACGGAGTTTATATATCAACAAAGGCCCAAGCATTCCATCCCAATGGCGATATACTGAGAATCAGAAATTTGCGTGACAATCCGTCACACTAATACCGCCGTACGGTGCCGGAAAGAGTTGAACGGCTCCGATCACGGCTGAGTACCTGCGATAAGCACTGGTCAGAGCTGGCGGAAGCCGTTCAGCGTCTTCGACGGCCGAACATAGCTGACGACGGCCGAAAAGTGCCGATGACGGCCGAAGTAGCTACTGATGCGTTTGTATTTATTCATTTGAATTATTACCCACATTAAAATCTGCAATAGATCTGACAACACGAAGTATAATACTGTCGTAATCATACACGTCTGTTCAATTTCAAACTAGTTTCTAACAACTAGTCTCCAAAAATGAGATTTACGATTGCCGATCACTCGCTGTCCTATCTAACTGTTCGTCGGACTCGGCGGCTGTACGCATGCTGTCGGACGTCTCGACGGCAGGACGGAGCACGGGAGAGCCGACCGCCGCTTTACAACTGCTATCGCAGGCGATCGAGCGTTTCTACGGCCGCAAGGAGGATGAGACTGCTTAACGCAGGTGTTAAACCGCGGAGACGGTCGATCGGCTAAATGCGAATAGTGTGGTGTAAAACACTCGGCGAAAGCCGAATCCGCGTCGATTGGTTTGGTGAGACCCTAACTCGTATTCACTGTTCGATCCGCAGAATGTGCCTGTAAAAAAACCTTATTTCTCGTTCTGCAAAGGTCTCTCTAATGCTAAAAAGAAGTATAGGTATAATCACAAAAAGTGCTTTAGGTACCTGAGTACCTACGGTCGTTTTAAATTTTAATTTACATGTAGGTAGGTACCTACTACATTTCTCGACAGGCTTCAAAACTTCTCTCGACGGAAAACAGAAAAGGAGATCAGTCGAGAATAAATAGGTAATAGTAAAGGATCCATAACACCTATTATTTGTTAATGATAGCACAAATGATATGGTATGTATATGTCTGGTTTAATTTTTCGCATTTTTTATATTTGACCATTATTTTTGACCAAAAATCACCTAAAATGTCCTCACGTGATTTATGAATATTTTTTTAGTAATAACGGACTGTGAACAATACATATTGTGTTATCTTTCGGGATCACTAGGCAGGTACTTTATGTGAATTAATTAACGTTGACTTTAAGTGAAAATTTCTCATTACTGATCAATATTTTTAGAAAAATTATAATAACATTTTTTGTTCGGATTGCAGTTTTGGTACAAGATTAGCAAAAAAATTTTGTTAATATGGTGCCATATTATAATAATCAACATGTTTTGTCTGTGATTGGCCATAAGGGCCCTTTTCCCAAATATATGGGAGTAAAATTGTGATTATTACGTAACTTTAATCGTCTATAAACGAAAAAGTGTGACCTGTAGAATAATATTAATACTTTTGTGATACTCTTGTGGACGGATTAAAATTAATTTAGAACATACTATACCAAATTTGTTATTGTTCTAGGAAAGATTTAAGTGATAGTAATTATCACATTTAATTAAAATAAAGATATTTCGTTGACTATGTGACTTTTATTTCTATCCTAAAATGTAAGGTCAAATATGTTCTACTATATACAATGGTTCAAATTACAATATATAAAAGGCAAAACCGAAAAAAATATTTTTTTAATTATTCCGTTCATATGAGCGTGTTGCTCTTTTCAAAGGTGTTTTTTTCATGATTTGAACGTCGCATTAAAAAAAACCATAAGTAACTGAGTTCCAAGGAAGAACCCCTTAAGATACGAAATCAATCATAACCCATGTAACTTCCAATGGGAACACACTTAAAACTAGGTTCAAACTTCATTTGACGATTTCTCAAAAGTGCATTTTTAGCATGTGTCAATTTAATGTTTTTTTATTTTTTAAGTATGATACTTAGACACGTGTTTTTTTTGTATTAGATAGCTTATTTAATTTAGATTTAGGATCTGTGCTGCTTAACTCAATACCTGCCATAAGGGACCTTTAGCCATGGACGGTCACAAATTTTATCTAGTTTACAAAAATGAGTACTTTTTCAAGTCTCGTATCTCTGAAACTATAAGACCTAGGGTAAAGCATGTTAGCTCAACTTGATGGAAATTATTAATCTTTAAATGTTTAATAACATGTGATATAAAAAAACGTAGAAAAAAAGTCCCTCTTCGAGTCTGTAGTAAAGTCGGTATTGTTGTTTGGCTGCGAGACGTGGAGAGTGACTAAAGGATTGACGAACAAGTTACAAGTCTTCGTCAACAAGTGTCTAAGGTCCATCCTTCGCGCTTTCTGGCCGAGGACAGTGCGCAACGAGGACCTTTGGAGGATATGCCACCAGACGCCCATAAGCGCTGACGTTTCGACACGCAAATGGAGGTGGATAGGACACACTATTCGGAGGGGAGAGAACACAGCGCGCATCGCTTTCGAGTGGAAGCCGCAGGACGGAAGACGCAGCCGCGGACGTCCTGTGCACTCATGGAGGCGCACCATCGAGAGTGAGCTGCGAGCCGTTGGACTTGACTGGAGCAAGGCCAAGGAAGTTGCTGAGGATAGGAAGGCATGGCGCGAGCTTTTGAAGGCCCTCTGCACCTCCGGGGTGTCATAGGACAACAACATCAAAAAACGTAAGAGTTTCTTGATAAAAATAAGTAACTAAAAATGACCGCAAATTTCGCAGTTTTTCACGTAATACGCAGCTCGCACAACTTTTTTTTGCTTGCAAAATGTGGTTTTTTACTGTCCTATGGTGTCTAAACAACATACCAAAAATGCAGCGATACTACTTGATTTGCGAGTTTAGGGTAAAATGATGTACGGTTTGACCGTACTATATAGCGAGGAAACTTAAAAAAGGTAATTATTTGTTCACATTACAATCATCATCAGGTTAGTGATAATAATTTTCGAAATGCATCATGTATTTAATGCAAGATTTTATCGCAGTATACTTAGCACGACAAAGTAAAAGCAGCACAATTTTAACACATTCCTGTAGTTGCACACCAACGCTAATGAATTATTAAATCATTCTATTTCATTATTTTCACAAAATTATAACAGAACACTCTGAAAGTCGTTTAGTTTACTATTTTTATGCGGTTCGAGTTGGTAAATAAAGATTATAACCTGTAATAACATTCATTGACGATGTTGACATTTTCTGCGTTTTGTGATTGCGTCTAAGCTCTGAAATGGAATTCGAGATCAAAAATGTAAACAATCTATGACAATGACATGACATTACAAAGTCAATGTTAAAGTGACATTCCAGGGGTATAAACGTTTTAGATCGAATGTAGTTTTTAACACCTTTCTAAATTAACGTCGCATTTTGAGATTGGTTTTTTAGTTCATTTTATTTATATCTACACTAACAACTAACCTTACAGGTACTAAACCTAAGACAATGTTTTATGTGTACAGTGTATTCATCCTTACTTGTCTTATCATGTAAACAAACCACAGACCAAGTGAAAGAAATAAAACGTCAACGATGATCAAAAGACAATCACTAGTGATTAGAAATGTCGATATAATGAAATGTCAGCAATAATTTCACTGCTTAGGTACGTAAATGAAGGCGTTTTACACTAAAATAAAACGCTAATTAAATAACTTGCCAAATTCGAAACCTAAAGATAATAATGAGAGTGGCAACACTGTTGACAGTCGTCATATCCCTTTCATACAAGTATATGCGTCCCTTTCTCGCTCCACCCCCTACCACCTGGCAGTCACTTATATAGTCTGTGACATAATTTTTTAAATCATTGTCTCAATATTATTATTTTTTATTTACCAGGCAGGTTAGAAAACTTTAGGTTTCGAATTTGGCAAGTTATTTAATTAGCGTTTTATTTTAGTGTAAAACGCCTTCATTAAATAACTGTGCCGAAATTCGAAACCTAAAGATAATAATGAGACGTGTTTGTTATCGCCTGGTGGTAGGCAAGCCAATGTGAGCAGTGTACATCTGATTTTGTGTACTTATTGAAAAATCAGTGTGGAGCAAGTGCAGTGCATAAACCTGTAGTGTGATTGAACCTTAGCAGTGGCAGGGTTAGGTGAAATTAGTCACCTAGGATCTAGACATGATAATGTATTGAACTGCTAGGTTTTAAGTCTTGAAGACGAAAGAAGTTGGTGATAGAATCTTAGTAATGTAAGCATGTAAGCGTAAGTTTACGCGATTAAGACCCGTTTGTCTTTAAAATATTTAACACTCTACTTACTAAAGGATGGGTACTGAGGGAGTCCTGATTATTGGGGTTGCATAATGTTACAACCACAGACTTATGAAATAATATAGTGTTATAGGCTAGATTATTCTTTAAGAAGAGATCACATAGAAACCTAGCTAAATCTGATCCTGAGGGTGTATGATGACTCACCTTATTTTGTAAGGTCCATGAGCACTAACGCTGCCAGGCCGTCTTGTACGATTTTTTGGTAGAATCTCTCCAGCTGGAACCAAGGAGCTCTAGTTGTTCAGCATTCCATGTGGTTAACGCTTTACACCAGCCCCACATTTCCAAATTTCCAGGTGAAGCTCCTGCGCTTTGTTCGGCACTCTGTTGGTATTCGTGTCGATCAGTGCTGTATGTAGGTTGTGTATGATGAAGGGTGGTGCTACTGCACGGCACTTCAGGTCGGGTCTCCAGAATGCCTTCTCCCACCGAGGAGCCACTACAAGATATAAACCTTTTGCATTGTTCAGGTGTGCCAGAACTTTTGGCATTAGGAAGGGTGGTGGGAATATCCAAGCAAGGTTGTAACTCCATTGTTGGGAGAATGCATCCACAAATTCTGCTTCCTTGTCTGTCGCATCTAGAGTTGCATATCTTTTCACTACATGAGCTCTTCTGGATGCAAACAGATCTATTTGGGGGACTCCCCACTTGGCGAACACAGTCTTGGTCAGGTTTGGAAGGAGATGCCATTCTGGGTGTGCGTAACCTCGAGACAGGTGATCGGCTTCTATATTGTACTTGCCCGGTATGTGGTGCAGATTCAACTGAATGTTGTATTGTTGAAGGATTTGATACACTTTGTATGTCAGATTCATAAGGCTTTCTGATTTTGTTCCACCTTCGTTCCGTAGGTAGGATAAGACTGTCTTGTTGTCAGACTGTATGGAAACTGTTGAGTTTGCTAGAGATTGACACTGTATTTTGAGGGTTCTCAGTATAGCAATCATCTCTTTGGTATTTGAGTGTAGTCGTATTTCTTGAGGTCCCCACAGGCCTTGAACGCGAGTATTGTTCACTTGTGCGCCCCAGCCTTTGTCCGATGCATCGGTTGACATGTGATGACTGACTGGTTGTTGGTGGAGAACGGAATGATCTTGGTAGTGACAGGACCACCATTTCAGATCTTTTATGGTCTCTGCTGGCAACGTCTGTGGTTTCAGGGGGTGTTCGTTGATTATTTGGTTTGTAAATTTTAATAATCTCCTGAAGTTCAACCGCCCCCGAGGTACTACCAGGCTCGCAAAATTTAATACGCCCGTCAGGCTTTGTATTTCTCTTAAAGTCAAGACTCTTGTAGTGAGAGTCTGAGATATCTTCTCTTGTATCGTCAAGAGTTTTCCCGTTGGGAGGCGTTTTGAATTGTTCAACGGATCCCAAAGTATACCCAAGTATTCTATCTGGGTTTGGGGTGTCAGTATTGACTTTTTGTAGTTCACTTGCCACCCCAATGATTTTAGTAGGTTTACTACAAACGCTGTTTGTAGTTTTAACAAGTTTTGGTTCTGGTTGGCCAGCAGAAAGTCGTCTAGGTAGACAAGAATTCGTATATTTTTTCTCCGAATTAGCTGAGCTATCCAATGAGGGTTTTCGATAATTTTTCTGCCACCAGGCGGCGCTTCGTACGCACCTGGTCTCGACAACTGTTAGATTCATACTATTCATAGGCACCTGGGCCTAAAATATTGAAATTCTATTTTATTTGGAAGAGAATTGATTTTGTAATGGATTACGACTATTACACGGTCATCGAACTGAAGACGGAGCTATAAAACAGGCGCGCAAAGTCACTGGTATTAAAAATAATTTCTTTAACTTTGTTAATTTCATGAGAATTGATTTGGAACTATTTTATTTATTTATTTTAGGTAACAATATGCCTAAAGTAATGGTTTTCAGAATAAATAAACTTATAAATATGTTGAAAATTAAATGCGCGTATTTATTTTGACAGTTCGTTAAACGGTCGGCTCAGTGCTGCCATCTCACCTCCCCATAGCGGCAGAAAAAGTATCAAAAACCCTCATTCGTGAAAGTTGCAAACACTTTCGGCGATGTTGCCAGGGTCCCGTTTTATAAAGTTACAAGTTACAAATTTACAGGCGTTTACTGGCAACACTTGCCCCGTTTTTTACAATTTGCGTTTTATAAAAGTACTATGTTACAATTTTACAAGTTACAGGTACAAGTGCCTGTAGCTCAGCCATAGACAAAAATACAGGAGTTTAATAGTTTTAAACTCGTAATCGAACAAGTGTTTTATAAAAATATTGTAAATAACAAGTGTAGTTGTGGTAGACTTGTAACAAAAACTGACGTACGTCTTGAGGCCTGCAACCGCAACTACAAGTGCAATTTTCCCAGTTATTTCGTGTGCTACAGACGTTTGCTCGTAATACTGTTGAAATTATTCGCTTTCTGAGAGATTCTTCATAGTTTTGGCCAACCACCACGGACTCCGAAAACCGCAAACGACGATTTGTTTTTGTCACTTCTAACAAGGCGATATTAGAGTGAAAGAGAAAAATAATCGAAATTGCGGATTTTCGAGTTTGCGGTAGGGCTGCTGACTATGAGTACACTTTTTTACTTATGTCTGGAGCATACGGTTTGGAGTTGTATATATTAATATATTTATTCCCTTGACTGTACCCCGATAGCGTTGACCGAGACTGTTTCAGCTCCTAATAAATTTGGACTTTCGGAGTCGGACACCGTACGACTTCACACAAAATTAGAACATCTCTCTCTTCGTTTTGTTCTGCGGCCCCACTGCGATTTTCGAGGATTTGTCTCTCTCACTTTAATGAAGCCTTCGTTGGAGTTACGGCGAAAAATCTTCGAAATTTACGTATTTTGAATTTCGCGGTAGTAGGGCTGATTTTCCATCAAAATAAACATACATAATCTGTGGATACGATTATTTATGTCAGTTTTTATTTTTAAATAGTGATGTCCGTCACGCCTGTAGATGTTACTTGTAATCGAGATTTACCATGGTTCATTACAATTGTAAATTTTTGTGTGTATTTATAAAACACCTGTAATAGTTCATAGTGCATTACAGGTTCCTGTAACCTGTACACTTGTAGCCTGTAACTTGTAACTTTATAAAACGGGACCCAGGCCTTGCGGTAAACAAGTCATTTGAAATAATTTGTTTTGGAACATCATCCTTAGAAATCTTTGATGGCTTGTTGCGATTGGTATGTGGAAGTAGGCATTGGACAAATCTATTTTTGTTAGCCAATCCTTTGGTTGAAGGAAAGACTGTACCTTCTGTTGATTTATTAATTTGAATTTGCTTGTGTAAATATATTTGTTTAGGCGCTGAAGGTTGAATAGGGGTCGGAATGTACCGTCTTCCTTCCTCCTCAGGAATAAATTTGACAGACAGCTTGGTCAAAACTGTGCTTCTTCCAGAACCCCCATGGTCTTCAAAGACTGTATTTGAGCTTCCATTTCTTTGGAGAAGGGAATTGTTTTCTGGTCCTGAGGCATGATTAATGGGGGTTTTGAGGAGAATGGTATGCGGTACCCTTCCTTTATGATTTTTAAAATATAATTGGGTGCTTGCAGCGTTTCCCAGGTTGAGAGGAAGCCCTTTAAAGGCCCTGCTTGGAAATTCGAGTCAGAACTTTCCTCTTGTACGCCCTCTTCCAGAAAACCCTCCTCTATTCTGTTGTGTACTGCTTTTCGGTGCTCGTGCCCGAAATGCTTGACCTTGCGCAGGTCTAATGGGTACAGGAATGGTGTCCTGGTTAAAGAATGGTGGTACTCCTTGCGCAGGAGGTAACATATAAGGGTAATAAGGCATTCCGTGCGCTGGCGCCATTTGTTTTAAAGTATATTGTGTATTGTGTAGCACATTACTATCATGGTAGCTGCGCGCTGGTGCTTTTGAATGTGTAGGTGCAATGGGCACGCTAGACTGTGTACTAGTTGCATTTGTCTTGGCAAGACTCGTTTTCAAAGGCCAGAAGATTTTGCTCATACCCCCATGTTTTTCTATGCTTGTCGTTAAGGAGGCCGGGTTAAATAAATATTCACAAGTCGGGGGTATTTTTCGAAAGCTAGCTTTAACGAATTTATCTTTAACAGATCTTAGAATCGCGTCTCGCCGCTGCTGAATCAGGTCAGCCCTGTGGCCGCATGTCATTTGCAAAAGATCATTGGATATATTTTTAAAATCATCGGAAAAAGCTTCTTTTATTTTACTTTCAATGGTATCTAGATCTATAACGTCAGAGTTACGTAGCCAGGTTAAAACCGACCGCATGCCCTTTTCAACAGCTTCCTGCTGTTTAATAAGGCCTTGGGTAATCGCGGCGAAGCCTTTTTCGGTGGTACTTAAAAAGTTGAATTTATCATAGGGCTTAATTTCATCATTACATTCTAGGTCAGTAAAACCAGGGGTTGAGCAAAATTTTTTCTGGGTGTCTGAGTACCGAACATCGACCCATTCGTTAGATTCAAAATGTTGAATCGCTTTCAATTTAAGTAGACTTGCATCGTCAGTTTTTGAAATCGCCGGTTCTTTGAGGCTAGTATGGATGTCTAAGGTAAATTCTTGTTTAGGAGGGGCAGGTTCATTTTTAAACAATTCACCACTAGTGTCCATGCAAATTTCGTCACCATCATCGACCTCGCCTTGAGGTTCTGTACACTGCTCCGGCTCGTTAGCACGTGTCAGTTTTTGTAAAATATTATTAATTTGATGTACCTGTTTTACCAGGTTATTCAATACGTCGTTTTGAGTATCAGTCATAACCCTTTTTGCATTGGGTTCAGTCCCCGGTGATGCACTGCGCTTTCGCGCCTGTTCTAGCCTCATGACAGGATGTGGCCTTTCTACCGCTATGTTTTCGGGTACTGATTCCAACACGACATATTGAATCTCTCCCGGATCCTCCATCTTTTATTAAAGGGACTTTTTAAAATATTATTTCCGAACGGCAAAAGCCGTTAGTAAACTGTTTTTCGGGATATGAGCTAAACTGGACAAAGTAATTTTAAAACACTCACCGCAGTTTAGCTAAACGACCTTCTCGTTCGAAAAACAGCAAGCCAATGATTTAAAAAATTCTGTCACAGACTATATAAGTGACTGCCAGGTGGTAGGGGGTGGAGCGAGAAAGGGACGCATATACTTGTATGAAAGGGATATGACGACTGTCAACAGTGTTGCCACTCTCATTATTATCTTTAGGTTTCGAATTTCGGCACAGTTATTTAATAGAGGATTATCGATTTTACGTCGTCTGTCAGGAAGAGAATTAATTCGTATATGATTATATCAAAAACTATGGTTAAATTTCGAGGATTTTTCTCTGTCGCTCCAACGAAGGCGCCACTAGTCATGAGAAAAAACGTTATTCAAAAACGGCTGGGCCGATTATGTTCGAAATAGTTTTATGCCAGCCCACTGTTCATGATTTTTTTTGGACCTTTGGATCAAAAGTTAGAGGGGGGGAACAATTTTTTTTTTCACCTGGAGCGATTAGCTCTGAAAATATTTACTTTAGAAAAAAACTTTCTTAAAAGCCCCTTTTTCTTTTTAAGAGACCTATTCAATGATACCCCACACTATACGATTACAGCAAATAAAAAAAATCACCCCACATCACCAATTGGGGAGGTACCCGAAAAACATTTTTTTTTTACTTTTTATTGTATCACTTTGTTGGCATGATCAACATGTATACCTGTACCAAATTTCAGATTTATAGTATTAACGGCCACTGAGCTAAGTATGCTGCGGAAAGACGGACATAGCGAAACTATAAGTATGGGTTCCGTTGTTGCCATTTTTGCTACGAAACCCTAATAAATTTTGGTAAATTACTGCAATTTATTTTAATTGCATTTTCCTGGAGTTATACTTTAAGTATTAATATCGATATATTGACATGCCAACATTATGGTACATAGACAATCTAGACATCGCAATGTCACATCAATGTCAGATGTTTTTAAAGTTATCCGACCGTAACAGCATTTATTGACGAAAATCTTTACAGAAATGATATTTTTCAGTGCTTTTTTGAGTGATTATAATACTTTGCGAGTTTAATTAAGTATGCGACAACATTTGACGTGATGATTAATGTGTAATTGCAGAGAAAAGTGTGATAATGTTTTCAAAAAGTGTTTGTTTACATGATAAGACAAGTAAGGATGAATGCACCTTAGATGTAGATACGCGAAAGTCAAAGCATGTTCGATACACAAAGTATCACAATCGTTAACATATTTTTGGATATGACAATAAAAAACATACGTCTGAGTGTCCACGGTTCCTCATTACAAAAATAAAACCTAGAAATTTTGCTAGAATGATGAATGATGAAATAATCAACATAATCAATGTTTGAAAACGAATGCCGTGTTACTTTAATCTTTAGGATAGTCGGGGAACGAATTCCAGTCTTCATTTTAGTTACGATCGAACCCATTTCGATTAAAATATGAAAATGATTGATTTGTAGGTAAAAATACTAAAATCTGTGTTAATGTACTTTGTAATGCTCAATTTTAGGAGTTTTTATGAATTCATAAAACAGTCGTGCACCCTCTTGTTTTGATTTTTGAAGTACATAGTTATAAATGCGAACCCTCTTAAATGGTTCTTAGTGTAGTTACCGTATTAAATTACGAATAAACTAGTTATTGTTATAACTGCGAACCAAATGTTTAAGGTTTATTATCATTGCCAGTAGTATAAATTAAACACCTTACATTTTATTAAAAGTAGCGAAATATATCATTAAAAAATTATATATTTCGCTTAATGTTTTGTATTAAAAATTTGTAAAATATTTAAAAATTCTACGTGCCGTCAGTGACGGTAAATACGCATTTTTTATAAGTATTTGAATGATTTTAGATTACCCCCATCTCGTGATTATTTTTTTGTGGTGCTGCCGTCCACAAACTAAAAGGCCGTTAAAGGTTCTTACGATGTTTTGGAGTTAATATAACAGCGCGATACAGCGCAAAATTCTCTATCGACCTATCCAGGTTTCAAGGATATATCTTTATAAACAGCTGAGATACATCACAGCCGTTAGCAGCTAAATACACAGTTTTAAGACTTTTACTTTGCGTTTTTCGCTCATAACTCAAAACAGTACTCCCGCATTTAGCGGCTTTTTAGTTTGTGGACGGCAGTGGTATCCCATTTGTTTACATTTTTGATCTCCAATTCGATTTCACACCTTAGTCATCTTATCATCGACGAAGCTACCTACGAAGCTGGAGGTTCCGGGTTCGAATCCCGGCGAGGGCATTCTTTGTGTATTTATTTATCACAAATGTTTGTTCCTTGGTCATGGCTGTCTATGTATTTAAGTATCTATATGTATCTATCTATTATATATATCGTCGCCTGGTACCCACATTACAAGCCTTAATTGAGCTTACCGTGGGACTAGGTCGATTTGTGTAAGATGTCCCAAGATATTTATTTATTTATTTATTTATTTATTTATCATCATTCACTAAAACAATGGTTACTTATGGAATTTTAGGATTTATGTGTTAAAATCATCATATTATAATATAAAGGTTTGTATTTTACACTAAACTCTCAAACAAATTAGGTATTTAATTATCATTAATGTGGAACGACTTCCATGAGCATTTTACGTTTTGTTATATGTTAAACGAAAGCTATTTCGCGCTACGCTCCAAGGTCATTACTTTGCCACACAAGTGAATAATATGCGTTTTTACCCATTCGTATTAACCCCTCGTATGCTTAGACACGGATCCGTGCGTGGGAATTTCAATCTATTGTTTTAAGTGTCAAGGTAACTTTTACAGTAACGTAATTTGACAGGAAGCATACCAGGGGTTAAAGGATAAACGAGCGCTTTACGAGCTAGTGAGGGGAAAATTTTTAAACCTTAATATACTCCGGATTAAAGTAAATAAGTGTATAGATATTTTTGCCCGTGACTGTAGCTCTACCTACGAACAAATAAAACATGGAAGCCGCACGCCATACTATTTCAAAAACGGTCCTGAATTTTAGTTGACAAGTGTCACCCCCACTTCAATGCATTACGGTAATGAATTTCAATATCAACCTATAAATGCTTAAACCGCCATTTAAAAATACATAATTGTGATTGGTCCATCAAAGTTTTACTCGATAAACTCAATTTTTTTTACATCAGGTACCAATAGTACAAATTCAGTACTAAATAATGCAATATGAATCGAATTCAGGACCTGGTTCCGCCATTATAACGTTATAATGGCGGGACCAGACAGTTTGAAGTATAATTTTGAAATGGAAGAGGTACTAATTTTTTTACAAGAGGTACCAAATAGTACAAATTCAGTACTAAATAATGCAATATGAATCGATCGAATTCAGGATCTGGTCCCGCCATTATAACGGTTACGTACCTATATTAAATTTTTGACCGGTAAGTACTGTAACATAGAAAAAACCTAACGTTACCGATACATGTAAAATCATTAATGGTAGTGGTAATGGTCGCAGGAGTTTTACTTACCGCAAGTCAACGCATTCGTGAATGTATTCTTAATGTCTGGGCTTGGTGGCTTGTTTGGGCTTGGTGGCTTGTTTGGGCTTGGTGGCTTGCTTGGGTCTTGTGGGGCGTTTGGGTCTGGTGGCTTGCTTGGGTCTCTGAGGATATTTGGTAAACGCAAAGGCTCCAGCTGTAAGTAATAAAGTAAAATTTTACATATTGTAAAATATAATTAGAATAAAGAGCAGTGGAGTCGATGTCACACATATTTATTACATGAATAAATGATTAACTTGTGAAATATTAAAGAAATTACGTTCAGTTCAAGTTGGATTTATCATATTTTCTTCGGTTACCGCGAGGATTACACATGAAAATAAAACAATGAAAACTGATAAACTCGCATCGGATCCGCAGACCACGAACCCCGTAAAGTGTTCGAAACGTCGGAATGAAGTTAAAGTTAGTTAATAATACGCGAGTTTATCCGTTTTCATAGTTTTATTTGGATTTATCAATTAATTTGAACAAAAAAAGGGAATTAAATTTTTGAGGACCTAGAAAAATATTTAACTGCAATAAAAATGTTGGTATTAGAAAAATGTATTGATTTGATTTGCAAGGTTTCAGTTTTTCCAAAGCCCACATAACAATCATAAGATTCATAAGAAATGATATAAAAAATACTGGATTTCATTTCAACATAGTCAAATATTAAAGGTGAAAATATTTAAAACTTAAAACGGGCGAAAGCCTGTTTAAGATTTTTTTTTCTTAATTTATTACTCAATCAATCACGGAAAAATTAAACTACGACTCCACCGTTCTCTGTTCACTATACCTGAAAACCTATTCATATCCCAATTGGTGGAAGTGTATCCGTAAGGGCCCCAACAATAAGATAAGATAATATACCTGAAAACCTAATTAATTAGATTCCAATATATGTCAAAAAAATATTCCCATTCAAATGAAATATTACATAGATCGGTAAATTTTCACTTTTGTAAATGTTATAGGTAGCTGCTTATTTTATCTATAATGTTAAAGACGAAATTTAATTTTACTCCTTGAATAAACAATTTTATTTTAAATACTTGTCGCAAAAAAAAAATAGCTTAATAGGAGAAAAGTTTTAAATTACAATGGCAACAATTCAGGATTTAACAACATTTGGTACCAATTAATATTTTCGTAATGTGTGATTATTAATCACTGATTAATGATTAGTCACTGATTACATTTTTAGGAAAACTGGTTAGGTTACCAAAAGGTTGTCTGAAACGTTACGATGATAACACGTGTCACTGTGACATTTCTCCATCTTTGGTATTTTTTTGACGTATATTGGAATCCGATTCAGTTTAGTATTACACATAAACCTAGATGGGACCTTCCCTATGGAAGGCTAGATGGTGTAAAATGGGAGAAGCCTATATATGTCCTGCAGTAGACTAGTAGGCTGATGATGATGATGTCGGAAGTGATGTGATATCTTAAGAATTTATATCTGGTAATTCACAGTTTCACGAATAATCTAAATGCGGACAGAGACAACGGCAAAAGCTAGTAGCTTTGTCGACAAGACTGTACCAAACCGAGAAGTGTAACGCGATTAATATTATTACAAACATATTTCTAATTTAGGATAACTGTTGAGGAGCAGCGCTCTCAACATGCCTGTCGACAGCTCAGGCGGTGGAGCCGGGATGACACGTGGCCGATCTGTTGCAACGCTGGAACGGTCGTAGGGTTTCCAATGAGAGGCAGGTTCCTTTTGTTCTTCCTTTATTTCCTTTCTGAGTGGTTCACACTGCCGCCATACAAAACGCGTCGCGTATATATACAGAATCGGCTATGAATTTTAGCCAATCAAAAACAAGCATCGACCAATCAGGCATTAACAATTTTCTTTCTCAAAAATCCTCGCGCCGTTTCGCTCATCAATTTTATTGGCTGCGGGATTCTGAGTTCTGATTGGTCGGTTCACATTGTTCACTTAACTCTAGCCTATTTTTACTTTGATCCAGGGATTGCACAACCGGTTTTATTGAATACCCCTATTAGAACTGTCAAACGATTACCACTAAAAAAACAATACCTGTATTCGAATTAGAGGTAATGCTGTCATTCCGCTTTTGTCTTATTCACTATATATTCACTATTAACGATATTAAATACCTCTATTTAATACCGGTATTCCTGACTTTTGTTTGATAGATAAGATGTCAAGTACACACTATTACTAAATAGTTTTTTTTCAAACATGCTGGAAAAAGGCCGCATTTTATTCATAAATTGAAGACGAAACGTACTTCATTTTGTTTTTTTTTCAAAAATAAAAGTTAAAGCTCTAGTCATTTTACTCCTAAGATTAAAATAAATGTATGAGAATCCATTTTATTCCGCTGCATTAAACTTTTAAAATGCACAAAATGCCCAAGCAATAAACACAATGAGCCAAACAAAACCAATCATTTAAAATGGCTCTACATCTTTTCATACAATAAACAAACGCCCTAGACTAATAGAGTACGCACTATCACTAAATAAATATAAGCGCATTTACTTCCTATCGAATATTTATTTGTGAAACATAAAGTAACAATAGAAAAACTTCGTTTCATACAGAAATCACGCCTAAATCCAAAATACATTTTATAAATTTTACGTACTTATGTGGATGTAACAAATGTTGGTACAGCGGCCCTACCGCGAACCTCGAAATCCGCTAATTTCTGTCTCTGTCAGCACGCTAAAGACGCCTTCATTGGAGTAGGCCAGATACATGTAATGTCAAAATGCTATGCGCGTTTTTTACTTGACAGATGACAGAATTATTTGATAGCCCCCTAATTAAAATAATTAATTATTGAAAATTTGTCATTGAAATTTTTATTTTCTCTTACACTTACTATACAAGGCAGGAAATAAAGCACCAAAATCATTTATAAAGGAGTGTGGGCAAATTGGCCTAATAACCAATAATCACAAACGGTATGCCTCTGGATTGCTTATGTTAAGCTCCGTAACTTTTACTATGGCAGGAACTTCCAAATATGTGTGTGAAGAAACTTAATAGCACTTAAAAATAGCACTTATCTATCGCAAGTGTTCGTGATTGACAGTTAGTGACTGTCATTATTACTCGTTCCTAATAAGTCTTAAATTAGTAAAGTGTTT
The DNA here is from genome assembly GCA_025490895.1 of Thaumatotibia leucotreta. Lineage (NCBI taxonomy): Eukaryota > Metazoa > Arthropoda > Insecta > Lepidoptera > Tortricidae > Thaumatotibia > Thaumatotibia leucotreta. The sequence goes on from JALPQI010001972.1 coordinate 36,253, forward strand.
AATTTCCGCAAAAATGTTGTAGTCTCGTAAGATACTCTGTATATGTTTATAAAAATACATTTAAGGTTCATTGTATGTTGTCCAAAAAATATTCAAAGGTGAATATATTACGAAATAAATGTCTCATTGGTAAATGATTGTTTTAGCTATAACTTTTTTTTACAGCTGTTAGACCGTCTCTACCTAAACAAAAATTGTAGAGTACAAAACAACCTTTCCAAAAATGTATAGTTTGTTGTTATTGACTATTAGGCCAGGGTCCATAAAGTTTTGCCCATCCTCCTTTGTAAGTGGTCAGTCATTAAAGTTGATAACAACCTCTTTTAAGTCAATCAAAAATACAAAACGGCAAATATGGGTAAAAAGCCGCAAGCAAATACTAATGACACTTCTATGACGTCACACGTAAAGTGAAAGAGACAAAAGTATGATTTGACAGTACGGTACTCTTTTCGATGATTGTCAAAATATACGGAAAAAGTTTTGCGTAGATATTTGTTGAGTTTCGGTTTGGTTTCAGTTACATAATTTTAAAAAATATTAGTACAGATATTTATTACTTTTCAGTTGCTTACATATGCAATATGTATTTTTGATTGGTAAAATCTGTTCAAATGCATATGTATCTTTCTATGCTCATTTATTTTTGAATCCTTGGATTAGCTCATATATTTATGAACTCGATGTACATACCGCAACGCCGTCGAAGTTTTGTCAAGTTGGGTAAATTTGTTTGCTACTAGAACCAGAAAAACACTGCACATGTGTGAGTTGGATGCTGAGCAAATCGTATGAAAACTCTGAATTAGGTATTAAAAATATATCCCTCCCGCCGCCCAGAGGCCTATTAGAAGGTCTCCTTAAACAAAAGAAATTCTATTCTATTTCCTACATTATTAATTCAAAATTCTCAGGCAAACTTTTTGGTCTAGGTGGCAGGAGGTTATAGGAAAAATACAAGGCTCATGTAATTTTAATAATAAACTAGGGTCGTTTGCTAAAACGTTATAACTAAACGAAAACATATGCATTAGCATAGTGTAAATCGAAAAGAATATGTCACTGATATAACAGTCCGTAAGATCTTTATCCTTCGTTTGAAGGAAAAAGAAAGAATGAGACTCGAATAAAGGCGATAACACTCGAAAACTTGCTGTCCTGTTTTCTCATCATAAACGATTTACACTTACCTGCACAAAGCTAAGGAATCCCTCTTTGTTTTAAGTAACTTAAACCTTAACTTAATGGAATTAAGTTTCTTTCGGGTTATGATTATATTCAGGTTGGCCCTTCTGTCATAATAATCTTAAGAGAATAGTATCAACATATTAGAACAACTTCTTAGCCTGACAGAACTGACATTGACAGTTAATACCGGTAATCGTGTTTAGGGGTAAATCTCATTATACAGGTATTGCTGTCAAATAGCTAAACCTCTAATATATTTGAATACCAATATTGATTATACCACTATTTTGACATTAACCGATATACGTAGCGAAATTCGCTATTACAGGTAATACCTTATTTAAAACCTGTATTCAGATTACCGGTTGCGATCCCTGCTTTGATCTAATTACATTCGTTCGATTCTTAATTAGGTTATGCCGTTATGTTTTTATTTAATGTTTACAAACAAATCTTCACGTGTTGCTGTACCGATCAAGACAAAACAACACGAGGTTTACCTTTTGTACACAATAGGCGTTAGGAGTCTATTGTTCTCCGTTTACCTGGATTTTTATGGATTCAAACCTTTATTGTAAACATTATTCTAGGTCAATGACTCGAGGGTCTGTTACATAATTCGGGTTAAAGAATTTATTCATCTCAAAAGAAATTTTAAATTTCACTGGATGAGACTTATAATATAACATGCATAACATTTTCGCCGTGAGCGTTAATTAATACACAGGTACATATAATTTATAACTTAAAAGGTCGAAAGTAATATATAATAATATACATTTACATTTCTAAAGAAACCTAACGAACACATCATTTAAATTTGCTTTGTATATCTATTAAAGTACTTATTATTATTTAATGCTAGATACTGATACCTATTCACGGCACACATTCTCGTACACACATTCCCAGTACATACCTAAACATACCTATACAATTTCAACTGTGATCTCAAAAACAACAACAATGCATCCCCATCCAAAACAAAATTTACACCTAAGTTCAGAACTTATATAAAAAAAAAATCTTAAATGCAGCTATTTTAGTTATTCTCAACTCTCAACACACAAGTTATACACATGACAATAATAAAATAGCAATATGCCAACAATTTTTTTTTTTACAATATGTAGGTACTTACTTACCCTAAAATGCAGGTATGCTTAAAACTACAACATATTCTAGTAGGTAATGCAAAACAGCCGAGGCTAGTCAGGGCCGGATTTGTTCAAGTAGGTTTAACATTATTAAGCTTCTGCACCGTTATTCGAAACCTACATTAATATTTGAGAGAGGCAATCTTGTTTACTATGACGTGACGGTTGCTGATTTGACTATACTCTACTCTTTTTACCCCCTCTATCAGTTTCCTGTTTGTGCCACCAGGGTAGGGATGTCCGCTCCCTCGTCATTGGTGTCTCGTTTACCGAGACGTACGGTTCAGTCACAAATTCCTGGAATTTGTAAGTGAAATATGTTTTAAAGTCTTAACGGTTTTACCGTTCGAATATAAAAATTTGTTATTAATCTTATTTTATTTTGCAGAGTTTTTGCAAAATAACGATGACGGACACATCTAGTGCATCAAGCACTAGCTCATCGTCCGATTCAAGGACTATACCTACTCTGGCATGGGAGCCGAAGGCGGCGTAACGATGCCATAGAAGGTTAGCGGTATCCAGATCTGTATTAGTGACATGTTGCAATCCATGAGTAATGTACCTTTCTCAGGCAAAATGAGAAGATGAATTAGAGGGCAACGTGAGCAGCGAGATATTATACAAGGCTGAAGAAATTTGAACCCACTGTTCTTAAAGAAAATGGTTTGACACTAAAGTTGCATTTAACGATGTTTTAGAAGAACCATCCGTTCCAAAATACTCGCCCACTCATGTTGACCTTATAATCTCTGTTCAACATTTTGATTCCGAAAACTGGACAAGCGTCCGATATTCAGAGGTATATAAGCTTTGCTGCTCCCAACCGGCCTTTGTGGACCCCGAGACAAATGACTAATTAAAGAATTTATGTTTTTGACTCATTCATAGCATGATCTCGTACTGCTGATGAGCTGTCTTTTCAGGCGTTAGAAAATAAAATCAGATCTTTTTATGGAGGGTAGTTTTCATAAGATCCCTAATGATGCTATAGCGACAAACTGGTCTTAAAATAGGTACGAGTGATAATCGTGAGAGTTTAAATCAATATATCTGTAATGATTGCAACTAACATGTCGTCACCGCGCTGACCTTATCCGACAAAGACGAGATTGTATCCCCCGCTGCCTAAGTGTCAAAGAATCCATAAAAAAGATACCCCAAGCTCACATAACTTTTATTGGAAAAACACTGTGGAATTTCCTAAACTTTTTAGCCGGTCTGACCGCCAACCCAAAATAAGCCTGCTGCGCAAGCAAGTGCTAATCTATGTCGTGATGCTCAAAAAAGGCCCACGCCACCTTTCTTACAAAAATTTTGGCCGGTCTGACCGCCAACCCAAAATAAGCCTGCTGCGCAAGCAAGTGCTAATGTGTATTAATGCTCACAAAAGGGCCTATGCAGGTATTTTATGACTATTCTAACTGCTTTATGAATACACCTAGACCTTTATTACAAATACTTTTTGGCCGGTCTGACCGCCAACCCAAAATAAGCCTGCTGCGCAAGCAAGTGCTAATCTATGTAGTAATGCTCAAAAAAGGGCCAACACAGGGTATTTATGACCAATCTAACTGCTTTATGAATATGACTAGACTCGTCTTACAAAAACTTTTGGCCGGACTCACCGCCAAACCAAAATAAGCCTGCTGCGCAAGCATGTGCTAATCTGTGTAGTTATTCCTAAAAAGGGCCCACGCAGGGCATTTATGACCGGTGTAACTACTTCATGAATATGCCTTGACCTTTCTTACAAAAACTTTGTCGCTGGTCTGAACGCCAACCCAAAATAAGCCTGCGGTGCAAGCAAGTGCTGATCTGGGTAGTAATGCTCAAAAAGGGCCCACACAGGGTATTTATGACGAGTCAAGCTGCTTTGTGAATATACCTCGACTTTTCTTAAAATTGCCTGCGCAAGGCAATTATAACTTTTTACCAATGGTCTGGCGCGATCCCTATCGCCCATCCAGAATAATTGCAAATAGCCAAGGTCAAGGAAAGCCTCGCCAGCGTAGCCTGGGCCCGAGACCCCAAGGCCCCAATGCCTATAAAAACACTACCCGACTAAGTCAAAACTTCCCACGCAGGGACTTTAATCAAAAGAGGAAATTCTGACTGCAACAGTTTTCGAGCGGGTCAGTTTTTATTTTTTTGGAAAGATGAGAATCATTAAATATTCCACGCTCACTATTAAAATTGATTAAATCGTTTCGAAATTCGTTTTACCTAAGGCCTCCGTTAGCATTGCCAAATGAAGGAAACAATTCAAAGAATTATTGAGACGGGCGTGCTATATATTACACTCCTAGTTTTTGTCACGCCGTTGTTCCTAATCCCAAAAAGCGACTGATCTTAACGTCCAATATTCAAATCTTAATTCTATACTTACCGATCATAAAGTTCAAGTTGGTGAAAAGTCACCGAATTTCAGGGTTCACTCGGCCCTCAGATTTGCTAGTAAAAATAGATCTGTCAAACGCCTATTTCCATCTGCCTGTCGCAGCCAGCGAGTCTGAATTTGTTTCAAAGTCTGATTTTCAACAGCCAAACCGGTCAACTGCCGATGATCTGCTTGCCTTGAGGTCATTTTTGACCAATTGGGTTGCCCAGATCTTTCGAGTTTTAGTTAATTTAGACGTTTTTCTCCAAGCAAATCAGAACCTCGGCCTTTATCACGAAAAGCCTTAAAAACGGTGTGAATTCTAGAACATTTGGGCTGGCAGGTCAATCATGTTAAGTCTATCCTTACCCCTCGGAGGGCCATAGAATACCTGGAAAATTGTTGGTATCCTCATGTCAACAAAAAGTACTTCCCATTAAAGAAATGCTTGGCTCTGAAAATAAATGCCGTTTTTGAAGCGAAAATCCGCTTGTACAAACGAAATTCAAAGCATTGTGGGCTCCCTAAACTTTGTCCGCTTTCCAGTACTCCGTGGCCGTTTCAATCACAGACCTGTTAGCATTTGGTGAGAGTCCCCTTCACCAGTCCATATATTTTCGGTTCCCTATATATACTAATGGAAGCGCTGCTCGAACTATCATTGTGGATAAACAATGAAAATATAAAATGATGGGGCAATAAGAAGATAGGACAAGAGGAGTCAAGTCTCCATTCAAATCAAAGAGAAATGCTCGCGATCCTAAATGCCCTAAAATGTTGTTGCCATTACCTAACAAACTCTTCCATGATAATACGAAGCGACGACAAGTCGGTAGTTGCCTTCCTGAGGAACAAAGGGGGAACTCTGTCATCCTCCCTAATGAATCTATGTTATAAGGTGTTTCATCTAGTAGACCAGTACAACATTAATTTTACTAATTCGCTATCTCCCCGGTAAGTTCGATTGCGAAGCAGACCGCCTGTCTCGCCTGCCTGTCGTTTCAGAGAGAAATCGCCTTCTCCTACCCATAATAACAGTGAAAATATTCTCGAAATGGGACACGCCGGAAGTACACCTCGTGTCGGCAAGGGCGTATGAAGTGCCTAATTATGTATCACTGGACGCGGCAGATCGTCAAGCCCAGTTTCACAATGCACTCAGTCGAACGTGGCGTTACCAGCTAGCCTGGATATTCCCACCACCATTCTTAATACCTCAAGTATTAGCACACGCAATGAATACAGTTCTAGGAATTTACCTGATCGTAGCCCCCCTGTGGCCGATAGTTTTTTGGAGAGCTGATCTCAAAAATCGAGCCCTTGCCCCACCATTCACAATACTTACTCTAGATCAGGCCCTGATAGACACAGCCTCAGGTCATCCCCCATCCCAGGCTCAGGAGTTGATCCTAGAAGCAGGAAAATTTGGGGCTGGGGATGGACAGAAAGCATAGAAAATTGGTCCAATCAACAAAAGAATTTATTACTTCTAGCTGGCGAAAATCATCGTTAAAAACTTATAAACACCCTTAGTATAAGTGGTGCTTATGGTCGTGTGGTGGCTCGTGGTCGTTAATGTGAATACCCCCTCAGAAGCCGATTTTGCTAGATAAATAATTGACCTGCATCAAACAGTAAGCTTGTCCTATTCGACCATTTAAGTGTACAAATCTGCGATTGCTATCTTAACAGACCCTAATTTGCAGGTCAACCTAGCGTCACATACGCTTGTAAAATATTCATGAAAGGCTATTTCCAATGAAACTTCAAAAGTAAACAACGTAAAGACGTACCTATACGGGATACCGGTACCTTAGTAGAATTGCTTAAAAAAGGTGGTACTCATCAATGAAAATAGCTTTTAGGAATGTTCAAAACCTGCCTCTATCTTATTGTTGTTTGTTCAGGTCATAGGGTATATGACCTTAATTTACTATCTGTTAATAAAAACGATTGTATTGTATCTTATACATCAATAATATTTTGGCCAATTTCTGGCTAAAAAACTGATTGTGCCTCTTAAATTATTGACGTTATTGTAAATGTTAATACTTAATTTACTACGTTCTGTTAAGTACATTAAAAGAGCACGTTGCAAGAATCTAATTTTAGTTATGTATAGTTTTAGTTAAATGTGTAAAATTACCAATACCCAAACAGGGTTCATGTGAACTATTATTATACAATAAGACCTTGTGTAATACATGATTGTATAAAATAAATGAATTATGAATTAAATACAGTCAGGCTAGAATTTAACTCAAAATCAGGAAACCCTATTAATTTATTGAATTAAAAACGGTTATTTTTTGCATTTAACTCAAAACTTAAAATATATGGACTTGGACCTTATATTATTTGGTATGGTGACATTTGTAAGTCTGACAATGACGCGGGCAACCAAGCTAGTCCGGGTAGCTAGTGCATCATGCAGTAGCTTCGAAAAATTTGGTACAAATCCTTCCATTGCATGAAATCTTAGCTCGCGATAACTGACGCTCACAAAACACTTTTTCTAACGTTTGCTGTAGAGAAATTCGACAATCAGCACCCGTCTTAGCTGTAACTGAATGTTTTTACTCCCGTTGATTATTCAATTTGAAAAATAATTGTAAGAAGATCTTATAGATTAAAGGAACAAAGGGTAGCAAAGGGTACCAATAATCAATAAAAAATAGATACATTTTTAATTGATTTATTTATAATAAATTACAATACAACATAATTGAAAAATCCAATGTTACATTGGGTCATTTTTGACTTACCACCAGTTAATTATTACAATTGAGTTTGGTCTGTTGTAGATACATAATTACGTATGTAACAATGTATTCAGGTTTTAATACAAGCCTAGATTAAGTTGAAATAAGCTTGTTTTTCAGTATTATTGTATGCTAAAGTCGTTTTTCAATAAACAGTATTATTGTAAATATATTATGTGTTTTAATCCATATATCATAATATAAAAGAACATTTTTATTCTTATTACACACGAATGTGACTGTAACTTTACCAGTTACCTAATTGTTTTCACATGATTCACATTGGTGTCTTGCCACCAGGCGATAACAGACAGGTCTCAAATATTAATGTAGGTTTCGAATAACGGTGCAGAAGCTTAATAGCAGTGTTTTACCCTACAATAAAACACATATTAAGCGAAACACCTTATTCGAAACCTACACTTTATAATCCTGCCTGGCGGTTAAAATGCAATGTTCCACTCGCACAGTTACTTTTCACTAACTCACTACAAATCTTAGCACTTTCACTTCACTTCACCTTTGTGTAAGTTTTAGTGACGGTGGTGTATCTATCTATATATTATATCACTATTTTGGTGGAACATTGCAAAACGTGTAAATAAAACATTAAATTTGAGAACCAATGACGAGGGAGCGGACATCCCTACCCTGGTGGCACAAACAGGAAACTGATAGAGGGGGTAAAAAGAGTAGAGTATAGTCAAATCAGCAACCGTCACGTCATAGTAAACAAGATTGCCTCTCTCAAATATTAATGTAGGTTTCGAATAAGGTGTTTCGCTTAATATGTGTTTTATTGTAGGGTAAAACACTGCTATTTAAAATATGGAATTTTAGTTTTTGTTTGAAAATGTTAATTGATTGGATATTTTTTATAGCTGTCGGTAGGCTATTGTATAGTCGCGCTCCCTCATATTCTATGCTTTTATGACCAAAATTTTTCGTACGTGTTGGAGGTATGTATAATTTATCAGCGCTACGTAGACACCGAAGGCCTTTTTTTCTGTTTGTAATGAAACTTATTTGACATTTTATGGAATTGTTTAGGATCTTATATATTAATATACACGTATTGTACATATATATTTGCTTAAGGCTCATTAGTTTAGTTTCTGAATATAATTTGTTAGTAGACGTGAGAAAGTCGTAATGGAAAAGTATCTTTATTATTTTATTCTGAACGATTTGGAGCTCTTTTAGAGTAGTTTTGGCAGCATTACCCCATATTTCTATAAGATAATCCAGATGTGACTTTACCAGTGAAAAGTAGATGTTATAGCAAACTCGGCGCGGCAGGCACTTTACAATACCGCGTAAACTACCTATAAGGGAAGATAATTTAGAATTAATTTTATTTATATGGTCTTTCCACGTCAACCCATTATCCAATAATAAACCTAGGTATTTTTCTTGCGTTGCTTGTTTTAACTGAACATTATTGATGAATAAAGGGACATGATCTGAAACTCTCTTGTTTTTAGCTTTAAATACTACCTACGTATGATGTTTTTGTCGTGTTAATTGTTAGTAAATTAGATTGGAACCACTGCTGTAGTTTATCCAGATCTCTTTGCGCTAATACGCAGATGTTCTCTAGTGACCCTCCAAAATAAAAAATACACGTATCATCAGCATAAAGCGATAATTCCCCTTGTAGTGCTAAATCGCTGATTCCGTTAATGTAAATCAGGAATAGCAAAGGGCCGAGGATTGAACCTTGTGGGACGCCGCACGTTATGGGGAGGGGTGGACTTTGGTATTGATTGATTTTGACAATTTGTCTCCGATTCAAAAGATATGATTTTAGAATTTTATATGCTGATCCGGTTATCCCAATACTATGAAGTTTTTGCAATAAGATCGAATGACTAACAGTATCGAATGCTTTTTTAAGATCGATAAATATTCCGAGGCCTATGTTTTTTGAATCTATTTGTCTCCTGATATTAGTCGGGGAGCTAAACTTTAACTTGTTCGAGAAAATTACATTAAATCCTACAGTATATTTATTTCAGGAATATGATAAAACATCGTTTTGTGAATATATGAATCTAATTATCCCCGATAAATGTGTGGAGGTTTTTTCATAAAATCAATATTAAGATTTACTTGTTTAATAAAAATAAACAATAAATTCTACAGTAGGGATTTATTATCCGAGGGGCCTAACTGAATATTTAAGACAATATTTTAAAAAGTCACCCCTGAATAATAGTAGATATAGTCAGAAAAAATAAAATTATTTTTAAAATTCATAACAATCAAACAGAAATTAAACAAATGGTGATTTTTTACTATAATGACCAGACAATTATTATACTCCTCCAAAGAAAAAATTACGTCAGTGACTCAATGCTAACTATTTTTTTTACAGTTTTAACTGATTTACGTGCAGGCGCATTAATTCTACATTTTATTTTTTTAATGTACCTCTTGTCAATAATTAGTTGTGGCACAATACCAAAAAAATCCCCTATGTATACTCTAAGCATTTCCTACAATTTTCGAAATGGTTATAGTTAAAATAAATCGGAGCGGCGCTGACGTCATAAATGCGCGGCCGGCCGCAGGACAGCGGATAAACGTAGGTGGGGTACTATGTAGACAGGACGGTGCGTCAAATTACAGAAGGAATTTCGTAGGAAGGAAGTAGAAACGTCTTAAATAAAAATTAGTAGTAAAATAAATAGGTATTAAGCAGTTTTTGAACTGACGATTAAAAATGTAGGCACCTATACAACTTGTAACCTATTAGGGGCCTGTATTTAATTCCCGACGCAAAATGAGGTGTTACAATTATTCAAAAATGTCTAGTAATAAAGGATAAGGTTCAATAACATTTTATTCAACGACTGTAACATGTACATGTCTATAGAAGTTTCGATTTCGGCCGAGATTGGAGCCAAGCCGAACCTTCGGTTTCGGTTTCGGCAAAAAAACATGTTTCGGCTACAAACTAATATCGACACTGGAAATTTCAAATGTCGTAAGGGACATTTTGTCGCAAGTACACGTTGAATTGCATAGAACTCAGACAAAAATTCTCTATCGATCTGTATAATTAACTTTTTGATATCGCTTCAAATAAAGAAGTTATAAAGTGAATTCATTTTGTTGTAACTTCATATTGCTTTAAATAAAATGTTGTATGGGTCAAATTTTTAATTTGAACGTGTCTATTTTCAACGTAGTATATCCTTCTTATTCATAAATCCCTATGTGGTTAGTTACTATAGCAAAAGAAGGTGCCTATACGACATTCTATCTGATGAAATAATTACGAAACTTTGAATTCACAATGGCGTAAGGGACAAATATTTTAGGCTTTTGTGCGTTACAACACAATTTCGAAGATAGTGTGGCTCTATTCTCTTAATAAACTGAGTCTAATGTACATATAAATCAAAATAATTTTGAAGATTGATGTCGTAACTCACCTTTTAATTTTATAAAGTATACGTTACTACATTAAATTCGGTACATGAATGAGAGTTACGCCTCAAAAAAGATGATATTAAAAATCTTGAAAGTTTTTTTGTGTACGTTATAACATTTTGTTTAGTTTCTTATAGCACTTGCAACAGTGCCGGCGCGACTTGACCCAGGGCGTCAGGGGTGAGGGCAGAGTAGTATTTTTACTACCACATAGATACGGCATCAACCAGCGACTCACGCATATTTCCACTTCCACCCCTGGAGCATATACATCGCTCTAACGATTCCTCTCTGGACGGCCAACGGCCAATCAAGGCAAGCCGAGTCCTACAGTTCTTCTTGGATTCTACTCCGACCGACGAAAACATGCCTGAGACGATGTCGCTTTTGCCGAACAGCTCGCCACAAGCTGCCCCAATCTTATTATTATCTCCCTGGGAATCATGGGCTTATTTATAATTAGCTGTCTTTTGCCAATTCGAGAAATTTACTCTGTAAAGTACACGTGAACCGTGAACCAGTCTCAGCAGGCTATTGAAAAGTGTAATGAGCTATGATCATTGCATGGGTCAGAGATAGGGCTACAGTAGTAAGGTCCGGACATCTGCCATATTATCATCTTTATTATTGTTGTTTTGGTCTAATATCCGCCGCACCGAGCAGTTATGATATTTTGTCGCAGCCCTTTTTATAAGTAATTACTGATTCTTGTCGAGGCCAGAACATTCCAGATTCTGAAGGCTGCAATTTTGTGTACATCATAAGGTCTGCCTAGGTGAATACTTCTTTTATGCATTTGTCGTCTGCAGAAACAGAGGAGGAGGAGGTCCATAGTAGATTAATTGATAGTTTAAATCAATATGTTGCAACGTTGCACAGTAGTTTGCTCTAATTTTTGGCAGAAGCTACATATTGCATCTTGTTTCTTACCCGATTGTAATACATATGTTAATAGTTAGGATTCTCGATTCTTCACAGGCTTTGTTACTTTTGAGCTCAAGTAGCTGTTTAATGTTTTCTGTTATTGAACCCTTGGATAAGAGCTTACGAGTGAGAGTTACTTTGATGGACTTCAACTGTGCGATTGCTCTTATCTTATCTTATCATATCTAGTTTGTTCAGCAGAGAATATGGCTCCGGTTTGGTGATTCCATAGAAAGGCTCTGGGTTGACAATGCGTGTGTTGCCGTTCTTTCCGGTAAACTCATCTGCTGTTTCGTTTCCAACAATATTGAAATATCCGAATACCCATCTAAGTGTAACTTCATTAAAGTCAAGGGCGTTTAATTTATTCTTGCAGCACTGGACTAGAATTGTCCTTGAGGGATTATAGTGAGAGCAATGCAGCTTGACTGTTTGAGTTGATGTAGATAATAGATAATATTGGTTTTTAGGTTTCTGGCCAAATTGATTTCCACACATAATGTAATATTTATGCGCGGAAATCATCATAATATTGACTTCTGTCTAGAAAATGAAGGCCATTTTGCCCATGCTGACGCAAACTCTAACCTTAGGCCTCTCACCTACTTGTACCTGTGGTGCTATTTTCGACAATCATTCTGGTCGTTGGTCCATTTATTTTGTATCTGGTGAAGCCACATTCGATGTGCTTGTTTTATTCCCGAAAGCCCAGGCTTTCAAGTTGGTTTTTGCAGGCTGTTCAAACACTGAGAACACCCTGTCGTTGTGTGAAACTCATACTCGGTTATATTGAGGGTTGGAGTAGCTATTCTGTTAGAGAGCACTCTTCGGACCCATATAGTCGTGGTTTCATCCCTTTGATTTAATTTTATTAAGCAATTTAAGCATGGTTTCTGTGAGTTTATTATCGAAAGCACTTTCGACATCAAGGAATACACACCGACCTGTTTGCTTATTCTCTAGACTTTACCGCCGCTTTGGTAACCTGTATCTTGCTTATTTTTATTTCTTTCTGTTATTTTCTTACTGGTGCAGGAAATAATTACTTACTAACTTACTTACTTTTATGGACCTTGTGACCAGGTCAAGTGGGGTAGTTTTTGGTAAACATGTTGATTTAGACTTAGCGATCTTGCCACCAAGTAGTGAAAGAAATAGAGATGTTAGACTAATAGGTTTGAAGGACTTAGAACGAGTATTATCTATACTCGTTTTTCCTGCTTTTTGGTATAAAGCGAATCTTGACACTTGTCCATTTTCTCAGTATAAACCCTAATGCAATGCTTGCCCGAAATATTTTGCCAAGCGCGGAAGGAGGACGCCTTGATTTCGTTTTGATAATGTAGGAAACACTTCATAATTTCCGGTCGATTTGAATGGCTTGCCCTAACTCAGCGCTCCTTAACCATTTTTTGGGCTACAAATGTAGGTTTTCAGTCAGTGGTTCGTTCCCTAAGGATTCGATAGTTCCTTTGACCGCACGTCTGAATAGCACAAGTATCATCAAAAAGGGTCATAGATCTTCGCGGAGGCAGTTAGATTAATATCCAGAATTTCTTTCTTAATACAGTGGAACCTGGATAATTGAAACCTCGATAATTGAAATACCTGGTTAATTGGAACGAAATGCCCGGTCCCGGTCCCTTGACGACGAAAGACCTCTATAATTGGAATATTAGAACCTGGTTAATTGAAATTCAAATTTTAGGTTTTTGACCTCTATAATTGGAATGTCGCCATACCGAACCTCTATAATTGACACAGTTATTATTAATATTTAACTTCTTAAACACTTTTAAATTTTTGACCTCTGTAATTGGAATGTCGGCAGCCCGAGCCTCTATAATTGAAACAGTGTTGTTAATATTTTTCTGATTGAGGTAGGTTCGCATTATTTACAAGTAAAATAATGTAGGGTAATTTAATGTTGACAACATTCTGTTAGAAAACATTGTGCGTAAACGTTTAATTGGTTTTGTTGTGTGAATTGGAAGAAGATGAAGAACCCATAAATCCAGAAACTACTTCGAACATAGTCACAAATAGCAAGCCGAAAAGGCAATTGAAACCTTACAATGCTTTTTTGAAGCGACTACATCTGGAAGTCAATCAATTTTTGACAGACTTTTAGATATCGGAAAAAGTATCCCGAAACATGAGTCTAACCGTCAAACTCAAATAACAGATTATTTTCGTTAACATCGCTTGTTCATAAACTTTATGTTGTATATATACATATGTAACAGAATGAGCATAAATAAGTTTATTTTTTGTTGGCAAATTATTGATGATTAAACTATTCATTTCTTAAATATGTAGTATCGAAATATGTACGCATGTCTACATAACAGATAGTTTCGAAATTACTTTTTTATATTATTAAATTAAAGAAGTATTTTCTAGTTTAAATCTGTATAACAAGTAATGAAGTGTCATGTATGTGTTTAGTTAAAGGTACCACTTGGGCGATTGTTGGTAATATTCATTTGAAAATGAATCCTCATGGCATTAGCGCCTGACCAATGACCGACAAAGTGGTAATTTTAACTAAAAACATAGATCTAAGAAACACATTCCTTTTTTGTAAGGCGAACTTTCATGATTATTGAACTGTCATGTCAAATAAATAAAACGTTAATATAAAAAAAACTTCTTTTTTTGTCTTTTTACGATTTTGATGACCTCCATAAAAGAAATTATATAGATCGGAACCTCTATTATTGAGAGCCTCTATAATTGACACGAACTCATTTTGAACCTGGATAATTGATCAGACCTGCTTAAGAGGAAAACCTGGTTAATTGACACCAAAATGCCGGTCCCTTGAGGTTTCAATTATCCAGGTTCCACTGTATATGTTTTTGTTTCGGGCTGAGGTTGCCCTCAAAGCAGTTTTTAGATATATGTTTTCTTCTTTTCACAACACTAAGCTGACTAAAATATATACATACCTAACATTTGGTTTTATTTCCTATAAATTGTAACGGGTTATCTAAAATATAATAAATTACACGTGAAATTGATCTCCGTCTATGAAAATAATACAATTGTAAGTACACAATTTTATGTTTTGTTGCATTTTTACGCTACTTACTTCAATTAATCTGGAAACTAGAATGACTTTACAACAGAAAATAGTTGTAATGTAGCATTTTATTTGACAGTTACGACAAAGAGGTAGTGTTTTCGTTTTTGTCGTAACAGATTTCCATAAAAATACTAGAAATATTTTGGGGCGTAAGAGACATGTGTCTAGTAAATTTCTTGCGTAAGGGACACTATCTCCGAAACTATTGAGTTTAAAAATATTATATACCTAATTGTCTAATGAAGATAAAGCTTTTTCGTAGTTATGTATATTATTATAAGAACCATCTAATTCGGATGAATATGTAACAAGCTAACAAGTTACGATTTTTTTTAATTTTGGTTTTTGTTTTTTGGCTCTCCTGAAAAGTGGACCTTTGTCCCTTACGACATTTGAAATTTCCAGTGTCGATACGAAACTCCCGTGAGGTTCAGATATAGATTAACATACATTAAGACGGGTCATTCACGTATTATGCGATTTGGTCAACGCCGCATAGCCGTCACAAAAAATGTCTCATGAAAAGTAAACCTTTCGTGCATTATTCGATGTAAAATACATGAATGACTCGTTTTAATTTATGCTAATGCTAATTAAATATTATTATATTATCGTCAGGTGACAACGAAAACTCACTAACTACGAGAAAATAATTATTGGATAAATAAGGTTCATCATGGTTCTAGTAGTAGTTAGTGAGTTTTGGTTGTCACCTGACATTATATTATGTTAAATGTTTTAAACGATACTGTTTGTGCCCAGTCTACAAGTTTCTAATATTATCGTCCCAACTGTTGTTGCCAACTATACCTCTCTCTTTCGCGCACAGCGCACGGCATCGCCGCACACGTATCGTAGGCACATGCGCGGGAAGGCGGGATTTAAAAAATATTCGTTTTAAGATTATAGCTGTTAATGTCGATTGCTCGTAAAGCACTTAATATATTTCAAATATTTTATTTTTATTTTGCCTGTTAATAAACATATTATCTAAGAAATAGATCATCGTGGCTGTACATTTTCATTGAAACGTCTTATAAGCAAAATAAAATAATAACAGTGAAAAAAAAATAGATGCAACTGTGTCACCGCGGAGAAAAGTTACTAAGACGTTTATATCTTTATTTTGGTCCAATGACCAAATTTTCGAATTGCGCAAGATTTTGTAAGTTATATTTTTTATCAAATAAGGAAAAAAAAAATAAGGTATAGTTTTTTTTGTATAAGCTTTACGAAAAAACTGGGGATTTTTTTTTCCTTAATTATAAATCATCTAAAACAATACAATGAATGCATAATCTCGAGGGTAGAAATTATTGAACGTGCTGTTCCAATTATTGACCTTCAAGTCCTCGACTGGATGAGAAGCTCTCGCGCGGCACTGGGGATTATTGCATGGTGTGAATCTGTATACCCTAAATATTCATTAGAAAAAGCTTCCGAAGCTGTAGGATTTAATGTGACCAAAAACTTTTCTTCCCCCGACTATATTGGTTACTAAATCTATGGTTGCTGCAAGTGTATTTGATTGTTTTCGGAAGCCGTATTGACGATTAGAAAGAAAATTTATTAATAATAGGTATTTGTCTAATCTGCTATGTATTACCTTCTCGAAAATTTTTGACATCACGGGTAGGATAGAGATTGGTCTATAATTCCCAGGGTCCGTTTTAGTGCCTGTTTTATATATAGGACTAACTTTCGCGACCTTTAATTCATCGGGGAATGTACCTGCTTTGAAGTGATTGTTGATGCAACGTGTGAGGGGTTCAAGGATGTGATTTTTCAAACATTTTATGGCTTTCGTGCTTATTCCGTCAATACCAATACTGGAATTAGAGTCCAAGCTATCAATTATTTTTGATATCTCGTCCTCGCTACACGGTTCAAGGATGGATAGGTGAGTAGTGGTTTCACTAGTAGTAGTTGAAGTGCATGTTGGAGCATTGTTAAGTTGAGTTGATATTTCGTTAGCCAGTTGTTTTCCTATAGTTACAAAAAAGTGATTAAATACCTCGCATATTTTGTTACCATCCGTGACAATTCCAGTTGTTGTCATAAGTTTTGGTGGATCTTGATTTGTTTTAATTTTATTTTGAGATAAATGGTTAATCAAAGCCCACATTTTCTTCGAATCATTTTTACAGTTCCTAAAGGCCTCGTAATAGTAGTTATGCTTCGTATCAGCGATAAGTTTAGTTACTTCGTTTCGTTTTTTCTTGAAAGTTTGTTGCAGTTCATTGTTGCTAGGATTCTTCTTAAGTTGTTGCCAAAGCTTATTCCTTTGATTAATATTATCAATAACATTTTTACAAATCCAGTCATTTCGAGGAATATTCAAAATTTTGGTTTTTGTGATTATATTTTTATGTATGTTAAGATGAATTGCTTTTTTTAGAAATGAATAGTGTTCAGTTTCAGATTTGAAGTCATATTCTGCGGCGTCTTTGTATAGATCTTCATAATTTAGAGCCTCGTACAGAGTGCGTTGGGGTGCAGCAGATTTACTTTTTCGTACTTCCAGGAACATTTGTGTATGATCAGAAAGTGACGAGTCTAGAAGCGCCATATTATAATTGATGTTTTTTATGTTTGTGTGGACGTGATCAATTATGGTTTTGGTAGATGCAGTTGTGCGAGTTGAATGCATTTCATGGATTTTATTAAGAGTTAAGTAACCAGAATGTTGCAAGGTGTTACGGTACTTTTCTGTAGTTTTGTCCGGGGTTAGTAAGTTTAGGTTGAAATCACCGAATACAATTGCTCTTTGACTTTTTTGTAACTGTTGTTCAAAATCTTCCAAGAAATTAGGAGTATAAGTGTCACCCGGCTTGTAAATTAGACCTACATCCATCGAAAGTTTGTCAAAATGAACCCAAAGATAGTTGTTACCATTGAGATACTTTCCATCTATATAATTGTGCTTGAGGTCATTATGTACAAAAATAGACACCCCGCCACCTCTTGCATCGGTGCGATAATTATAATAATGAGTATAGTTAGGGAGTTCTATGCTAACTGCTTCATTTTCTGATTTAATCCATGTTTCCGTTATCATGATTACATGTAAATTATGTTTAGTAGATTTTAATATACATTTTATTTCGTCGAGTTTTCCTGATTTAATTATGCTTCTGATGTTCGTGTAGAAAATATTTAGTGAATCTTGATTGGGTTTTAAATCTTCGTAGGAATGTAATAATCTATACTGTGCTTGAATGTGGTTATTACTCAGCAAGGGAAGTTTCGTATCTATTGGTTGTAGTTTTTTGTTGCCCTGGATACTATTTTCGGGATGCCTTTCACATATTTGATTGTTAAGGCATTTTCTCCATTTTCTTCACGTTGTTTAAGTTCTTCTCTAAGATTTTTGAGATATGTTTGCTGAGCGGGAGTTTGATCTGCGAATATTTTAATATTATCGTTGCTTATTTTGTTTTTGTTGCGAAGAATCAGTTTCGGAAATTGCGGTGAATCGAAACATATTTTTATCGGTCTAATTTTTCCTTCCATTTGTTTGCCAAGCCGTATAGTCGCAGATGGGTTTGGAAGATTATTTACTACAGATTTGATTACATTAAGTATCTCATTTTTGTCTTGGTTCAGTCTCTCCTCCATTGTTCCAGCCAGTTTCTCTGCTACACCATACACAATTATGTTGTTTTCTCGAATAGTGCGTTCCTGAATTTCGCGGATCACGTCTTCATTATTGCGGGCACTCGTTGACGAGTTTTCAGAAGTATTCGATTTTAATACACTCAAATTACATTCGAAATCCTTTAATTTTACTTCTATTACCAAGGATCGGGCAAATGCCCGTCATTTTGAAAAAATAACCCTGTTCCGTTTGGTAGAGACTTCCTTATCTTATGATGTTAACATATTTTATGAATTTAAGGTACCTATTTATTTACTTAGTTACAAGATATTTTTTTATAATACGAACACAAAGTATCTATTTAGTATATCCCAACAATTTCTTAGATACTTGTGCACACCATGATTGTTCGAAACGTTACAACGTTAATTAATATACGGGATATAATTTGTTTCAATCGTTTTATATCATGAATAGCTATCGCGGTGACCGAAGAATATGATTATACACTCAATAGATCAAAATTCAATATCAAAAATTCTAAGTCGTTTATTTGTCATAAGTTCACAATCAGGGTAGATACAAGTAAGAAGGAGTTGGGATCTCTTAAATAGATAATCCGTGATAGTGTTATTGAAAAAATATCTTATAAAAGAAAAAAATTGAACATCATAAGATAAGGGAGTCTCTACTGTACGGAACAGGGTTATTTTTTCGAAATGACGGGCGTTTGTCCGATCCTTGTCTATTACGGAGTTTTGTTGCTTTAATTGTGATAATTCTGAGGTAATTTCTTTGTTTTCTCGAGCAAGGTTATCAGTCAAGTTTTGTATGTTGCTAATTTGATTTTTTATTTGGGTCATATTTTCTTGCATCGACGCCATAAACTCTTTTTGACTACTTGTTAAATCCTTAAGCATCCCAGTAATTTCTGCGCGAAATAATGCCAGTTCACTATTACAAGCACAGTCCGGCCCTGGCGGTTGTTTACGCTTCCTAAGTGTGACTTGCATGTCGGCCGCGTCGGCTTCATTTAGCTTCGAGAGATCCGGCTGTGATCCCCCAATTCCCTTCATAGGTGATCTTGTCACACTCATTATTGCGCTAATTAAATAAATATTACGGTACTATGTATTCGCAATTTTGTGTGATGAATGTAGGTATTTTGCTCACGACAATGATCGTGTGAGTGGGATAGAAAATCGCAGCTATCCTGTTTACGCAAGGTAATTAGTGAAATATCACGGACGCTCACTCCTTATCGGAAACACTGGTGTACGTCAAAAGAAGTAAGTACGCGATTCTTTGCTTTTGTAAAACGACACTTCACTCTATGCACTGAAAAGCTACTTTACGAGAATTTGTGTTTATTAAATTTGAATATTTTAAGCGACACGTCTGCTCTAAACGCTCACCGACGACAGTCAAGACGACAGTAGAGTCACCCTTTTTAACTTTTTCCGGGGGTTGAATTTTCAAAAAACCTTTAACATAGCTTTACTCAATTACTTTAAAGAATACTTTTGCGAAGTTTCGGATCAAATAGTTCAACTAATCTTATTTCGCCATACAAACTTTGGACCCCCATTTCAACCCCTTAGAAGGTGAATTTTGTAAAATCCTTTCTTAGTGCTCGTCTACACTATAAAAGGAACCTACGTGCTAAATTTGGAGTCTATAGGACCAGGGGTTTAGGCTGTGCGTGCATCTTTATAAGGGAGCTTCTTCTTTTATATATATAGATAAAAGATAAATAATAAAATTATATTGATATTTTTCGAATTTTACCCCATTACACCATAACCGTGTGCATAGTATTTCACGTCCGCCGCGTTAAAATTAAAAATCGTTATTGTATTCGTGATCTACGTCCCGATAAACCATAGAAACGATACCCAACTTGATTTTTTCACTTCGTCACCCATTTTACCTTTTTCCGGGGGTTGAATTTTCAAAAAACCTTAAACATTCCTTTACTCAATTACTTTAAAAAATACTCTTGCGAAGTTTCGGATCAAATAGTTCAACTAATCTTATTTCGCCATACAAACTTTGGACCCCCATTTCAACCCCTTAGAAGGTGAATTTTGTAAAATCCTTTCTTAGTGCTCGTCTACACCATAAAAGAAACCTACGTGCCAAATTTGGAGTCTATAGGACCAGGGGTTTAGGCTGTGCGTGCATCTTTATAAGGGAACTTCTTCTTTTATATATATAGATAACTTACGTGCTAACGATTACCTATACCTAACTTGATTACATAAGGGTGATTTATTTACAGATCTGCCTTATTCTAAACGTATTGTGATGCGTGTCATTGTGTTGCCAACATCGTCCTCCTCCGTCGCAAGACGCCATGTTGCAACGGTGGCAACACAATCACGGAGTCGTTGCTGGTGCGGTTATCGGGCTCTGGGAGGCTGCGTAGCTCTGCGTCTCGCCGGCTGGTACCACGACGGCTATCTTGCAGGTAGGGCGCCGCATTACGCCGTGCAGGGTCTTGACGTCAGCGGAGCGTGTTCTGCCGTCTGGTCCACGGTGCGTAGCCACGACGATTCCCTTCGGCCACATGTTGCGGGGGCCGTTGGGGTCCACGATGATGTCGATGATGACTATATCTCCCGGCTGGATCTGACGCCCGCCGCTGGCTGAAGAACCGCGGCGCGGGGTGCTAGTAGCGGGTAGACCTCCTTGACCCACCGCGACCAGAAGTGGTCAGCGAGGGCTTGGGCTGTTCTCCACTTCTTGATGTCATCTTCTTCACAGGGTCCCAGTACAGGAAGATTGGCAGCTCGCACTAGCAAGAAGTGGTTCGGTGTCAAAGTCTCAGGCGCGTTCGGGTCCACTGAGACATGTGTGAGCGGTCGTTGGTTCACGATGTACTCTATTTCGGCCAACACGGTGTTAAATATCTCCTCTCGTGGCGCCTTGGTGTGTAGAGTGTACGCCATTGCTGATTTGATGGTGCGTACCATCCTCTCCCATGCTCCTCCGGCAGATGGGTTACCAGGCGGGATAAACTTCCACTCCATTCGTTGTTGCAAACCGTAGGCTCGAAGTATAGGTAGCCACTCCTTATGTGCGTCTTGAAGTTCAATAGCCGACGCTCTGAAGTTCGTTGCGTTATCTGAATACATAACGCGGCGTTACCCACGTCGCGCTGCGAAGCGGCGTAACGCGAGTAGCGCGCTGTCGGCGGCGAGGCTGTGCACGGATTCTAGGTGCACCGCTCGTGTGGTGAGACAGGTGAAGAGGGCGATCCATCTCTTCTCTTTCCTACGTCCGATGGTGACGTATACAGGGCCCGCATAGTCCACGGCTGCGCAGGTAAACGGACGTTCGTATGCCGTAGTTCGTTCAGGCGGTAGATCTCCGTGCAGCTGTATGCGTGGCGTCGCTCGGCGTAAGATACAAATTGCGCAAGTTCGGGCGATGGACTTCACGGCGGGTCGCAGGTGCAAAATCCAATATCTCTGCCTCAGTTCGTTGACGATCGCTTCATTGTGTATGTGCGTCGATCTTCTGTACATGTGTGCGATCAGTAAGCGCGTATACACATCCCGTCCGTCAAGTATAATGGGACTTAACGCGGTATATTGGACTGGAGCGTTTCCTAATCGAGTCTTCATCTTCATTAATCCATCGCGGTCGATTTCCGGAGCTAATTTATATATTCTCGATCCCTTATCAATTTGTTACCCTTATCAATATGCGTGTCGTTGTGTTGCTAACAATGACCTTTATTACGATGTACACAATAACGAGTTGTATTAATTTATTAAAATCGTTGTGTAGGTACCGATGCTTGGTTATTTCTGAAACGTCACAATGGTAATGACTTGGGACAGTGTGACATTTCCCAATTTTTGGTTAGTTTTTTTGACGTGTATTGGAATTTAAATACGTTTTAGACTATATAAATTTCCTACCTCGCACAGCTAAACTCTGGAATGATTTGTCGCCTACGGTGTTTCCGTACATCCATCTTAAAGGTCGGCAACGCACTCGTAATACCACGGATGTTGCGGGTGTCCATGGGCGACGGTGATCGCTTACCATCTGGCGATACGTTTGCTCGCTTGCCTCCTATTCCATAAAGAAAAATGTTCATAAACCAACCTGATACTTGGATATGGTGACGTAACTCTTGTCCCTGGTGTTGACTATGATAAGAGGCTCGGAACAGAAGTAAGACCAGTCGTATGGCGCGCCAACGCCCATGGTCGTTCTTCCGACCTCTTCACCTCCCTCCAGCAGAACCACGCTGTCTGCAAAGTTATTGCTATTTTCATAAAAGTTACATGTAAAGCCACGTTTTTATTTACAGTTCTGAGCGAGCATTCGTTCGTTCTTCGGCAGATGAAAACAGGATTACACATAGCAAAATGTTCATTCGTCAGTCCACGAACAAGCGAAGGCACGCTCAGAACACTAAGTGAAAACGCGGCTTGTTTATCCTCCTGCCGCCCAGACAGTAAAATTTTGAATTCATACTGTAGGATATAGAATACAATTTCTTTTGTTTGAGGATACCTTATTGGAGGCTAAAGGAAAGATTCGAAACTTTCGAAAGAAACCACATGAATTGCTCGCCATTTTCATCGCTACTCACCAAGAATCCAATTGTCGCTGTAATACTCGAAATTGAAGTCCAGTTCGAAGTCTTCCTCGTACAGAACGCGGGTAGACGAGCGGCGATTGGCAAATCGTCGTGTAGAGGCCCTTGGCTCGACCAGCTCTGTACGCACGTCGTCTTGCTGCAGGGATACTCCTACAATAAATAAATATCTTGGAACATCTTACACAAATCGATCTAGTCTACGGTAAGCTCAATTACGGCTTGTGATGTGTTTACAACAAAGTAGACTTTGTGCTGGATAGTTATTCCTCGATATTTTTAATCCATTAGGAGGTAAATGCTCATAATCGCCACGCTGGGCAAGCGGATTAGCGATCGCAGTAATGTGTCCACTATGACGCTGCTGCCCATCATCAATCTTTTATCAAATGGTCAGTGATACTTCAATCCCTTAGTGACTCTTACGACACCCGCGGGAGGAGTTGGGGTGGAGATAATACATTCTTACTGCCGTCACCACACGGCCGTAAGGACATATATTCTATTCTATTTCAACATACCCGACAGCCTAATCAGAGCTTGGTCAGTGACCAACATGATTGAGTCACTGACTCCATCTTGTTTTGAAGGACGCTTGTATGATCGGTTTATTAGCATCATCGGATTGGATTTGCCCGTATAGAAGACCAGCACAGGACCTGTAATGTTCTGTAGTGAATTTCAAACAGCCAGGCATCCTAGGGAGGCAGCCATATTGGATTTGTAGGTAATGACTAGGGGTCGGAAATATGAGTGCAAAACTTTATAATTGACATATGAGAACACTTGAGCCAAGAAAAATACGAATATTATTGAAAAATCTGTATCCAATTTTATTCCCTATCTAGGAATCTTCAAGTTACAATTTGTGGGTGTGTACTAGTGTGTAGATGTCTATATTTTATTGATGTATGTGTGCTATGTCAAGTCCACTTGAAAAGTTTTGTTAAAGTTTTGCACCGATAGTTTCGACCCCTGGTAATGACAAAGCTAGTCATGTATTGCCACCAGAACTCAGAGCGTGTGCAAATTTTCATCCTAATCGAAGACCGAGAAAACGGTCAAATTAAGATTCCAAGATTTTCTTACACACACATAGTTATACCATTCGGCAGTATAATCCAAAAATAATGTAAACGTAGGGTAGTTTCATTGATAGTAAGTAGTAAGTAATCTTGTATAGCACCGCCCACAACTTCTCTGCTTTGCCTTAAGGTTGACTGGTAGAGAATGCCTTTTGGCATTAAGTTCGCCTTTTGTACATTAAGGTTTTCTTTTGTGCAATAAAGATTAAATAAATAAACAAACCTAAAAACTGGCATTATACATTTCATAATCAAATTTAGGTAACCGGTATAATGGCGGGACCAGATCCTGAATTCGATCGATTCGTATTGCATTATTTAGTACTGAATTTGTACTATATGTTTGGTCCCGCCATTATAACGTTATAATGGCGGAACCAGATCCTGAATTCGATCCATTCATATTCCATTATTTAGTACTGAATTTGTACTATTTGGTACCTTTGTAAAAAAATTGTACCTCTTCCATTTCAAAATTATACTTTAAATAGTCTGGTCCCGCCATTATAACGTTATAATGGCGGAACCAGGTCCTGAATCCTATCCATATTCTGTCGATTCATATTGCATTATTTAGTACTGAATTTGTACTACATATTTGGTAGCTCTTGTAAAAAAATTAGTACCTCTTCCATTTCAAAATTATATTTGAAATAGGTAGTCTGGTTCCGCAAGACCATTTGAACCAGACTATTTGAGGTACAACAGGTACCAAATAGTACAAATTCAGTACTAAATAACGCAATATGAATCGATCGAATTCAGGATCTGGTCCCGCCATTATAACGGTTACAAATTTAGAACACAATCTTGGCTTTATCACCAACTTTAAGACCCCTAAACTTTGAGTTAACGTACATTTTTAGTTACAATTATTGAATATTTATTAGTATTAAATTAACGCGCGTAAAAACATACCCCTTTATTCATAAACTTTTGCTAAATGAACAAGCGGCTAATAATTGTTTGTCCCTTTCGGTCTTAACAATGTGTCCATTGTTAAGACCGAAAGGGACAAACAATTATTAGCGGCTTGTTAAGTTAGCAAACGTTTTTTGAATAAGGGGGATATCTGCGAACGTGTATCAAACGATATGGGTCAAAGACGTCGAAAGCTATGGAAAGTCAGCCATACTTATTTGTTTACCTTTTTTTAGATTCTACTGACGCCGAAATTTTAGATTTTATTACAAGTCAAGGTAATAAAATAGTGTAAAAACTGAAGAGAAATTTTGTAAACATACCAGGATGGTCGGCAGTAAGATTCCTGTAAGCATTTTTTATAAAAGCGTCATGGCGCCTCAATTTCTGCACTCTGGTCTCCCACGCCATCTGATCAGACTCCAAGAAATGCACGTAATGGTATTTCACGTTCTCGTCAAAATGCTTTAATTCGCTGCTGAAACTGTAATAATCTTTAGCACAGGTATACCTAACCAATTAGAACCGTCTAGATCTTTGTCAAAATGACAAGTAGTTTTGCTGGTGGTAGGACCTCGTGCAGGGTCCGGCCGGATAGCTACTACTGTCTTACCCGTTTACCTGCCGCTAAATAGTTAGTACTGTGTTCCGGTTTGGGGATAAGACAGCCGGTTAGTTACTGGCATAGAGGCAATCCATCTAAGTCCTCAGGGTAGGCAGCGCATAGGCGATTTTTCGTTCACTATGTCCATGGGTCTCAGTTCCTGCTTTCCATCAGGTGAGCTGAGAGCTGAGTTCTGTTGTCTACCTTCGTCACTTTAAAATAAATGACAAGTAGTACGAGATCACTTCGATTTTCATTTATAGCATTACTTTGATATGGTCTCTGAATGGCCTACGTTTCCTATTAGTTGACTGTACAGTCGACGTCATATTATATTGGAAGCTGCTTCGGTTGCCGCTAAAAGTGCAAATATTTGGAGCACAATAGGCGTACTGTGTTCAAAATATCTGCACTTGAACCATGACCATGTTGCCATGACTAGCTATGAAAATAACACGAAAGATATCTTTCAGGACAATAACACGATATACATGTGTCTTAGGATACTTCTAAGATCAAATAATTTTGCTACTTGGGATTCTTACTTGGTAGATATCCCACTATATAATTTCCACGAAGCACTACGCATAAGAGAAGAATCTCTTATGCGTACTGTCAAGGAGTGGAATTCCCTACGTCTATATTTCCGAGATCATATCACCCGTCAGTCGAGGGTGAATAGGCACCTTCTGGGCGAACTCACTCCTCACTCCATCGTAGGCCGCGTCTCTGCCCTTGGCTAGTCTGTAAGCTCAAATCAAATAAAATAAAGAAAACAAACAGAGCTACTTACTTAATTTGCATAACATTAGATTCTTTCGGCGGCAGTAGCTGCTGCAAAGTCCGAAAAGGATCAACGACCCTCGGAAAGTATTTGGCTTTCTCCTCCAAAAAATGCTGATGTATATTGACATAAGGATTCCCAAGAACATCCTTCGTGGAAATATCTTCGACGCTAAACTGATCTTCAACGAATATGATGATGCTATCGCTTTTATGGATCGCTTCAAGGATTATATTTGTGAATCTTTCTGAGGATGTTTCCTTGAAGGGATTTCCAGAAACTTCTGGCTGAAGAATGCCGCTTGGGTCTACAATTATTACTGGTACAGTCATGCAGGATACACTTCCAAGGAAGAGAAAAAGTAGTCGCCACGCCATTTTGTTAAATGAGCTTAAAAAGCGTAGATTCTTTTTGAGTTGAGTTGACGCTAGTTTTTCTTTCAAAGAATGTTCGAATGAAAAAGAGGTTCATGTTTTAGGTTTTAATCAAAATAATTAAAGCTAAACGTCGCTGCACACGTTGGCACCATGTAGGCCAATCTAAGGGATGCCGTTAATAGAAAGGCACCAGAAATATATATTCTCCCCTCTTTTTTGGGTGCCACTGTTATCATAAGTAAAAACAAGTATAGTTCTCTCTGTCTATGCACGATAAGAGTTGGGGTGGTGACAAATGTATTCTCATTCTTCCTGCCGTCACCACGTGGCAAATCGAGTTGAGAATATCCATAAAAGTAAAATTGCTCATAAAAACCTTCAGGCACTTGCATTATATTTGTAAAACAGTGGCTGACTACAAAACACAGGCAAAACAAAGAATTCGGTACTAGTTTACAAAGTAAAATAAATTAAATAACATTGGATGTTCATACATTTATCATTTATTTATTAAATTGCACTCATGAACAACATATGTAACATGAACTCTGATGGGCGTAGCGAATACATAAATTGGCTTAGTTTGAAGGTAAGCTCAATTAAGGCTTTTGTTGTGGATACCAAACGACGATACGTGTATAATATAATACATAACATGTGTATAAATATGTAGATGTACGAGTACATACATAGAATGGGCTCGCCGGAAGATCAGCGTTGGCTTTCGGGTCGACATTATGCTGAGGCGAGTCCATTTCGTGGTATAATATTAAATGCTGAATTTGTCTGTTTTTAACCGACTTCAAAAAAAGGAGGAGGTTCTCAATTCGACTGATTTTTTTGTTGTAGGTATGTATGTTACCTGATATCTGCGAGAATCGTGAACCGATTTTAAAATTTATTTTTGTGATCGAACGTGTATTACCCCAAGATGGTCCCGTTGGCACCAAGTTGGGGTCTGATGATGGGATCTTAGAGAAATTGAGGGATCTCTTCAAATGTTATAGGTACATGAATGGCACTTTTTTCATTAATTTACAAGAATTTGTATTCAGAAAGTAGGATTTGAGTAAACCAATGATGGAAACAAATCTTGGATCTTGGAGAAATCGGTTGAAGTCGGTTTTTTTAATTTGGTGATTATTATGTTTTGTCCTGTTATGCTTGATATATTTGCCACGAATAAATTTGTATTTGTATTTATATTGGCGTCTCCTCTGTTATTATAATAAGAGTAGGGTTTAGGGTCCAATGAATGAGACAATTACCAACTTCGTATTTGAGCAGTGGTTTATTCTTCACCAATTCGCGATATTAAAACATCAATCTTAAAATAACAAAGCGTATGAGACAACGTCTGCAACTGACCATTTCGATGACAAGAATGCCCCCACCGACCATCAGTCAGGTTACTTATAGGACTTAGAGGGTCCGGGCGGGTGCAGGTGGCGTGACGTCATAGTGGCGTGATCGCCTGATCGGTCAGGTCAGGTGCAGCTGGTGTTTTTGTACATTGATTACTATTGGATATTTTTCACATTTTAGATTCTACATGATGACGCCGCCGTCACGGCCATACTGACATACGCACGTCCTCGTGCGTGCAGCTTTACAACAAAGCATATCAGAATCGAAAGAATGACTTTAACTGTTCGATCATCCTGACTGATAAATTATCTTGGCTTGACACCACAAATGGTAAATCAGGTTAGCCTGGCCCGAACTTCAGGACTAGCCTCTTAGATCCTTCTGTATGACACTGGAGGAGTCACTTCTTTACCTGCTAGTCCGGGCATTGTTCTTTTTGCCCCTTTAGCGGAGTTATTGGTCCTTCAATCAAAACGTATCTTTTCCTTGGCTAGACCGGACATTATTGTTTTTGTCCCTTTAGCGAAATGATTGGTCCGACCCGACATCTTTCAATCAACATATACTCATTTTTATTGGCTAGACCGGACACTAATACTTTGTCCCTTTAGCGTGCTTAAAACTGATTGGTCCGGCATAGCCCTTCAATCATATTTTTGTACTCCCTTTTTAGTTTTATTCTATTTATTTTTTTTTCTTTTGGAAAGCTACTATCTCTCAACAATATGCTGTCATTATCAATAACATTTGGCAAATGGTTATAGTGACAAAACGAATCAAACTATTGTCAATGTGACACACCGCCGTCACGTCATCATGACTAGTTGACTATAATTTTCAATTTTTTTTTTATTAACTCTTTTTTTTAAATATCTAGTACAATGTTGATTCTATGTTGATTCTAGACTGCTTACGTAACTTTTTGTTTGTACTATTTTTTTTTGTTGTTTTTTTTTTTTTTTTAATATTTACTTTTATGTTTCTATTTTTTTTTATCATTATTTTTTTTAATTCGCATTTCGCCCTCAGCGTGACCATTTACCCTCCTTATACATGTTTATTGTAATAAGACATAAGGCAATGCTTTTTTTTATAGACTATCTAGATTTTTTTGACATAGCAATGTAAACCAAATTCAAATATGACCTCAATTTTAAACCGGCAATTTACATCGAACAAAAACCACTTTTCACGCTTTTGTCATTGCTCAGAAATTTGTTTTGAGTTGACCAAATGAAATATTTTATCGTTCTGTTTTCATAATTCCTGCCACCTGTCTTACTATGTTGTAGCGGCTGCACTTTTAACACATTTCTTGTAGACACAAAATTCAATTTCAATTTTATTTCATTACCATTGCAAACATATGAAATAAACAACCAAAATATTTTTCTTCCAAATGTTCCACAAACAGGCCATAGATTAAACACAAATTTTGACTTATTCGAATTGCATTTGGAATATTTTTTTGCCAACCCGCGATTCTTCAAATTTTCTCGCGCTCACTTTACGCTCAATATTCCCAGAAAGTCAAGAAAATGTTTTTTTTTTCGTATGGAACATGTACGTTGTATTTGCTGAACATCTGAACGACTCTCTGATATTTAGGGTGTAAGTACCTAACCGTACTTACCGATCCAATATCCATCCAAAGGGGAGTGCGCCAAGGGGATACCATTTCACCCAAGCTTTTTACGACAGTATTGGAAGACGTCATAAAAACGCTTGAATGGGACAGAACTGGAATCAGCATCCATGGTGTCTTCTTGTCGCACTTAAGATTTGCGGATGATATTGTTTTGTTTGCCGAGACCCTGGATGATCTCCAAGGTATGATCCAGAACCTCTACCGAGCTTCCATAAAGGTAGGTCTTAAGATGAATATGTCCAAGACTAAAGTTATGACGAGTATCTCTAGTAATTCTATTCCAACCATAATGGTTGGGAACGAAAACCTGGAGGTGGTCGAGCAATACGTGTATCTTGGACATATTCTATCTTTTGACAAAAAACACCAACAAACGGAGATCTCCAGGAGAATTCAGCTGGGTTGGGCGGCGTTTAACAAACTAGCGGATATCCTCAAACCCGCTGACATTCCACAATGCCTGAAAACCCGCCTCTTTAATCAATGTGTCCTGCCAACCATGACATACGGTGCCGAGACATGGACGCTCACTAAGGAGGCTATGAATAAAATTAGAGTAGCACAAAGAGCCATGGAGCGCGCCATGCTCGGCATCAAGCTACAAGACCGTGTGAGGAATACCGAGATTCGACGTCGCACGAAAGTGCAAGACGTCGGAGACGTTATTACCAAACTGAAGTGGAATTGGGCAGGACACATTGCCAGGCAGCGTGATGGCAGGTGGACCAAAATGTTAACGGATTGGTGGCCGCTTTCAGATTTGAGAAGCGCAGGGCGTCCGACTGCTCGATGGGTGGACGATATTCGGAAGAATACGGGTCACTTTTGGATAAGGTTAGCTCAGGACCGGGACCAGTGGCGTACAAGAAGAGAGGCCTATGCTCAGCAGTGGGCGAATAACGGCTGAATATGATGAAGTACCTAAGATTTTTTTCTTTACTTTTGGGATGTGTTGAAACCAATAAAGGACTTTCATTATTTTTTTTTTTAAGTTTTTTTTTTTTTTTTTTTTAACCCAGGTATTTTACTATGCACTAGATTACTAACTGACCAGATCAAAGAGTGAGGTAAGATAAGCAGCAATTTTGTTGACTTACTTCGATCGATTTCACTGCATAATATTCTTTGATGATATATGGTTCGCCAGTTCTTGTGTTTTTTTTTTTTTTTTTTTTACTTTGTTTTTTGCTGATGTGGTGGTATATTTCCTTTAAAACGATATTTAGTCACGATTGCAAGCTCGCCGTCAAGCGATAGATTCTAGAATATAGAACTTCACTTTTTTTTTTTTTTAGGGAAGTTAGAACAAAAGTCGTTGTGTCAATTTTTTTTGTATCAACTGATGTAGTTTTCTGTGAATATCAACTATCTATGTCATCAAAGTAACACTAAAGTCGAATTACAGGACTAAAGTTTTAACATTCCTACAAGGCCCTTAAAGGCTGCCACCCAAATTTGTTTCAAATTGTGACATCACGGTTGCCAATCAGTGATAAGTTTACTATGGGAGAACAAGAAAATTGCTATTTTAACTGGGAACTAATAACTTCAATATGAATATTGTACAAGTTTTTTTTTTTTTTTTTTTAACTACAGAGTGAACGGCGAATTTTTTTTTTGTAGATTTAACTACACTATGTCACAAAAATTAACACTAAGAATCAACACTATTGCACAGTAATACCAGCGTAAATAATAAATTGAAAAAGGTCATGAGCTTATCCTGACCTAGAGGTTGTGTAAAATTATTCACCAATAGACAGCATGTCTCAAACTCTATAATTTTCACAATTAATTAATTGCAATTCTCATTTACATTTGTGCAACGAAAATGACAACACTTCAACGCTCATTAGCAGTGAAATTCTGACGCCGTAACTTAATCACATTTAAATTATTATTACTATTTGTCTATTATCATGAGCTGAAAACATGGAAATCCAAGAAATTGGCAGACGCTTTTTATTATATTCAAAGTCAATTAGTTAATTAAATTAAATATACTTTGATGCCGACCTGTGCCAAGTTATAGGCACACCTCATTTTAAAAATCAAAGTGTCCTCAATAAAGGCTGTTAGTTTTTATTTTTGCCTGTTGTCAACGTTTCTAGGTAAAGGATGTCAACGAATAAGTGCCGTTGATCAAGATTGCCAACAATAATGAGACATTTTTCTATCATGTTTTATGTACAATTTTGAGATGCTATGTGATATGTAGCACTCCAAACGAGGCTTTGAAAAAGAAAAATATCACCCAACTTTAGGTACTTGAACTGAAATGGTATTTTTTTTTATATTTTTGAAATTTAAAAATCACTTTCGTGATTTATTAAAGTTGTTTTTTTGCAGTTAAGCTATTGATACCGCCCTTCTAAGGAAGTTAAATCACTATATTATATTGTAATCAGTAAATCTTGTAATTTTCGACCATAACTTAATGACAAAAGTGTTTTACGACTACCACTTACAACTGCTAAAGTTTCAAACTGATACGAGTGACATGTGACAACAGATTTCAGCGTTTGTAATTTTTATAGGTAGGTACCCGGTGCATACATTTTTTATTTTGCTTAATTTTTTGGACATTTAGTCTTAAATACTTCTTCAGAAGACTTTAAATTTAGACTACTTTGTTGTCATTTTCATGATAACGCAGAATTTAAATGAAAATCCTACTTTAGATAGTAATTTATTGATGTCGACGGGCACTGAACTCTGACGCCGTCAACGCGTCATATGTGTGAGCAAATATCTTAGCGTCAAGTCTTAGGGCAGTGTTAAAGGGCTCTCTTTTTTTTTATTAAGCCAAAAGATATTTAATTGGTATTGGCTTGTTTTTTTTTTAGTATCTTTTTTTTTTTGTTTTAATTAGTTCAGTCTTTGTGAACTTTAAACCAGAAGCTATATGTTCCTAAAAAAAAAATCCGGATCATTTATCAATTTGGCCACTAATCCATGCCATTTATCACAATTTGGTAACTATTAAAAGGCAAAGGGCACCTATTGCGTCAGATATTATAATCGCACATACGCATTGCGATTTCAGCGTTTTTTTTTATTACTAGCTACATGGGTTTAGATTCAGTTGGAAATAACCAAGAGATAAGTAACCAATCAAATTGATTTAATTTCTCCGATTGTACTTTTCGGCGTAGGGCCCTTTTATATCAGGTTCCGGCCAAGCTATAGGGAGATGGGTTGCTATCTACGCGCTTATGCATGTAGGCATGGACTCATAATGAAAAACACAACATGAATTAAGATCTTTTTTTATTACTACTCTGGTTCGCAAGAGTTAAACCACAACAGAGAAGAACCAGGAAGAAACTCAGCAGGTTGTATGTTTTAATCTTTTCAAATCATTGGTAATTACAATTTTAGATCATTACAATAGGAACACAATTAAAACACGATTAATCATACACTTTAAACAGCAACAACAACTAATGGAAAACGACTGGAGAGTTCTAAGTTTGAGTCCATGCTTCACCAATTTCAAAACATAAGAAATAACGACTTTCGTCAGGATGCTAGGAAATAACGATCTGAATCTGAATCTAACGAATTATTGCATCTAATCAAACTCCTCTTACTCTGGAGTGCACTTAATCAAATCTATTCGCGGTCTCAAGACTTAAGGGAAGGAATGATCATAATTAGAATCTATTCCAAGTCTAGGCAAGAATCAATCTTTCGAAGTCTAACGCGGGAATCAGAATGAATTGACTTTCCAATGTCTAAAGCAAGAATTACTTCTTTCTAAGTCTAACGCGCGAATGCGAATGCATCATGAAAACAGCGCTAGTGACCTTTTATACTGTCAGGTCATAAACTACCTGCTTCACAGGCGGGTAGATCTCAACCGGGTTTTATTATCTACCTGACGCATGGACCAAAGCAAAGACCACTCCAAGCAATACATTGCTTATCGTTTTCTAGATTTAGTAACTCTTAACAAATTAATTGTAAACATTGCAAATAAAACAATTCTGGCGTTCGAAGACTCGACGTGTCGTACAGGTCTGCCTGCACCAACTGAAGCGCGACTGCGACACGGCCATTCTGACGTGACAAGCGTCCTCGCTTGTGTCTGAAACAAACACGTACACCAGTAATCTTTGTTACCGCTCGGTCACCCTGACCAACATTTGTCTCCATAAAAAAAAATCAATTCAACTCAAGGAAAACAAAATTCAACTTTTCAACTGAATCAAAAATTACTTCATGTCATTTCATTAATTCCAATTTAAATCTGAATGCTTGCTCTTGCATTAGTACCACCTGGCTTGATAGCCTCATTTTATGAAAACAATACAATAGAACTCGGAAAAATGTCTCAAGATACTTTTCTTTTAATCGAATTAAACAACACACACAAGCTTACATCATGATTTTTAACTTCTCACAACAGAATCAACAAGATTCTCGGCCACTCCAAATTAGCCATATCACAATCTAGTCACATAGACTCAGGCCCCCGCCGTATCAGTGCCGAGCATTGCGCTCTGAACGACCATAAGGCCACAGTTACAACTACGGCACGTGACTACGGTGCGGCCAAAAAAACAAAAAAAATCAAGATGCTTGCTCAACTTTATCACTTGTACTAGGTTCAGATTATGAGAGACAAGTTTCCACATTGACGCATTTTCTAATTTGGTCATGAGCGTACTTGTAGGTGCATTTAAACTTTAGTTTCTTCAAACTAATACGATCGCCATCAAGTACCTCCAAGACCTTAAACGGGCCCTTGAATTTAGGTTTCAACTTTTGTCTGATTGCGTTCTATCAGCACAAAGTCAAGTCACACACAAAAAAAACTTTGACATATTTGATAGTGCCAGCTTAATTTTACCAGTTAAAAAAAAACAAAATTAATTTAAATTAACGAATCAAGTCCAGTCAAGACACTTCCTTATTAAAATAAAAGTCACGTTTTTTTTTTTCATCGAAAACTCATGTGACATAGTCATCAATTACATTCAACAACAATAACTTCCTTCGTAGCATTACCAATTCAAACGCAAAATTGAAAAAAATAAAAGCGAAAATAAAGTTGTAGTTTTCTTAATAACCGTTTTACGGAAAACAAAATTCTAAGTTTCCAATGAGTACCTATGTGCTCACATTACTAACAGAAAATTAAATAAACCACTTTGTAATTTGAATTTTAACCAGTCATTAACTTCTTACTACTTTACTAGCCAGTAACAGACATAGTTCTGCAATAGTCAAATGAAACTGTTCAACAAAAATAACAAATAGGTTACAGTACTCTAAAGTTGGTCTACCTCCATCCGGTAACCAAAACAACAGTTGCTTCCATCCAGCAACAACAAAATTGGTCTACCTCCATCCGGTAACCAAACACACAATTGCTTCCATCCAGCAATAATGGTCTACCTCCATCCGGTAACCAAACCAAAAACACATCGACCGATTACACCATCAAACCAAACGCATGCCACCCACAATCGTGGCCGCACTGAGACGGAAAAATAGATCCGATTTTACACCTACGACTACGAATGATAAAATGGTGTATGCAGTCTGAGAAACGTAACCAAATTGAATGTAAAAAGTTTCATTACACGATTGCAAACTAAATGACTAATTCCTATTAATTATAATCCATAACTTTAATTAAACTAAAGTAGTCAAATTGAAACTATGGACAGCTCAAATAATAAGAAATGACTATCACCACCAACATCATAACCGTCATCATGATTATCATCATGACCACCATCATGACCACCATCATGACCACCATCATGACCACCATCATGACCACCATCATGACCACCATCATGACCACCATCATGACCACCATCATGACCACCATCATGACCACCATCATGACCACCATCATGACCACCATCATGACCACCATCATGACCACCATCATGACCACCATCATGACCACCATCATGACCACCATCATGACCACCATCATGACCACCATCATGACCACCATCATGACCACCATCATGACCACCATCATGACCACCATCATGACCACCATCATGACCACCATCATGACCACCATCATGACCACCATCATGACCACCATCATGACCTTCATCATGACCATCATCATGACCATCATCATGACCTTCATCATGACCTTCATCATGACCTTCATCATGACCTTCATCATGACCTTCATCATGACCTTCATCATGACCATCATCATCGGCATTTTCAATTTGATAATCTCAAAAGAATAACCCCTCGATGACTACAACATTAGTTTCACTAATTAGCTCAGGGCTCAAATAGCCCAACAAAATGTGAACTTCTCACCGGATCAACAACGCTGTCTGTTGTAATGGTGTGGACACACCACGCGTTGCACCACGTGTTCAAGGAAGGCAGCAGCGACACCAGTCTTCATCACGATAGGCAGCAGCGACACCAGTCTTCATCCTCTGCCACGCCGTCGGGACGTGATGACAGCAACAGGCATGATGCCGGCAGGTTGCTCTGGTTGGCCATGTTGAACTGAAAATATCAAATTGTACGGTATCAGTTTCATCACAGAAATAATTTGCATGCGGGCTCAGCCCAAGCTCATCACGAGACTAGAAAGTTAAGTTTAGGGTATTGGCATCTGCTTTCACTTGTCATTAAAATAATGATAGACTTCATTTTACTACAACCAAGTTAATCTCGCAAATAATAAAACGTTTTGAGGACACAAAAACACGCTACAAACAAATGTCGACCGTTAATTTTTGAATTACTACTTCGAATTTTGCATTAAAACAATTGGAACGAAACCTGTCCTTTTATTTCTGTTACTCCAAAACTCGGGTCCTTGGCAGTTTTTCTCTTATTTCTTGTACACCTTGCAATCAATTGTCAGAAATTGCGCTCGTTTCATCGCCACAGCGACATCGCCATCACGGACGAAAACGCTGACCACTCTCACAGTGATCTTGTTGATCTGGAGGTTGAACATCTGTAACGGTAATTTCACACGCATAGAAAACTTTTAACAAAAGGCACGGATAGAAAATGTTTGTTACGATCACAAATCAATTTTTGGCACACTACAAACAAAACAAAGGGCTACTTGCCCGTATTTCGGAACTGCTAGTAATTCAAAACTAAGAAACAAACAACTATGGGCCATGATATCATCTGAAATTACTAGAATTACTGTAATTTATTTTTTTGTCAAGTGGGTAGGGTACATACCCACACGTATCGTTACAACAGAAATCACAAAAAAGAACAAAGCGAGATAACTACTTTGTCACAATCACGTAACTTTACTGTAAAAATTGTAAACAATCATTACCTTACCAACTGTTGTCGATTTTAAACCTTACCGTTTACATTGTGTTACATTACCAGCTAGCACTCACTGCTTTGTGAGCCTGGTGAATCCAGATCCCGACTTCTGATTTCGGCGTAGGGCCCTTTTATATCAGGTTCCGGCCAAGCTATAGGGAGATGGGTTGCTATCTACGCGCTTATGCATGTAGGCATGGACTCATAATGAAAAACACAACATGAATTAAGATCTTTTTTTATTACTACTCTGGTTCGCAAGAGTTAAACCACAACAGAGAAGAACCAGGAAGAAACTCAGCAGGTTGTATGTTTTAATCTTTTCAAATCATTGGTAATTACAATTTTAGATCATTACAATAGGAACACAATTAAAACACGATTAATCATACACTTTAAACAGCAACAACAACTAATGGAAAACGACTGGAGAGTTCTAAGTTTGAGTCCATGCTTCACCAATTTCAAAACATAAGAAATAACGACTTTCGTCAGGATGCTAGGAAATAACGATCTGAATCTGAATCTAACGAATTATTGCATCTAATCAAACTCCTCTTACTCTGGAGTGCACTTAATCAAATCTATTCGCGGTCTCAAGACTTAAGGGAAGGAATGATCATAATTAGAATCTATTCCAAGTCTAGGCAAGAATCAATCTTTCGAAGTCTAACGCGGGAATCAGAATGAATTGACTTTCCAATGTCTAAAGCAAGAATTACTTCTTTCTAAGTCTAACGCGCGAATGCGAATGCATCATGAAAACAGCGCTAGTGACCTTTTATACTGTCAGGTCATAAACTACCTGCTTCACAGGCGGGTAGATCTCAACCGGGTTTTATTATCTACCTGACGCATGGACCAAAGCAAAGACCACTCCAAGCAATACATTGCTTATCGTTTTCTAGATTTAGTAACTCTTAACAAATTAATTGTAAACATTGCAAATAAAACAATTCTGGCGTTCGAAGACTCGACGTGTCGTACAGGTCTGCCTGCACCAACTGAAGCGCGACTGCGACATACTTATTCACGTGTTTGGGTGTTTATCGATAAAGTTGTTGAATTTTTTTTTTTTCACGACGTTGACGATTTGTTTCTTATCTCGTTAAGTTTTTGTCAATTGACCAACTATCAAACAAATTATTGTTTATTTAACAATAATTACGCATCAATGTCTCAGAAAAAGTTATAGGTACCGGAAATTGGGACACAAATTCCTGCTTATGTTCTCATTATGATGTGACGCATCGTGATCGCTAAAATCGAATGATAAATCATGTACAATATTGTACGTGCAGATTGTTAATAACGGGATTATTAAGATACTTCTCAAAACTGCTTGTTCAAGAAATGACTCACCATTATTGCAATTCATATGACTGCTTAGTCACAATTATATTCTACACCAGGCTCAAAGAGCCATGCAAAGCAGTTAAAATTATCACTTGTTTGCTGGTATTTGCGGTAGGTATTGTTGCCCGTAGCTGAAGTTCCATCTTCCTTTCGTTTCTTGTACCGCATAGGACAGAACGTAGCGTCGTGGTTGATGTAGTTGCACACGTAGCAGGGAACAGTAGATTTAGGTTGGTTTGTTTTTGTTCAAACGGCCGTCATAATCTTCACCACGGTGGCCAATTTCTTCGCATAATTTGCAATTCTCTCGAAACTACTGTATCGATGTACGTAGTTTTATTGATGAAACTCCTGGGATCACTCTCTTTATAGGTGGCTTCCACATTCCTTAGTTTTAGGTGTGAAACCGCGGAGAAAATTCTCTTGATCGATTCTGGTATGTTCGGATCCGATGGAATCATCTTTGACAGAGAATGGGCGAAAATACTACTCGTAGCTACAGCTTTCTACTGCGTCCAATCCAACCGAATAGGGCAACATTTAAGCGAATGTAGACTTGATTTGATGGCGAATTTGGGTTCGGCACTTCTGATATTGGCGTCTCCTCTGTTATTATAATAAGAGTAGGGTTTAGGGTCCAATGAATGAGACAATTACCAACTTCGTATTTGAGCAGTGGTTTATTCTTCACCAATTCGCGATATTAAAACATCAATCTTAAAATAACAAAGCGT
Organism: Thaumatotibia leucotreta; assembly: GCA_025490895.1. NCBI lineage: Eukaryota > Metazoa > Arthropoda > Insecta > Lepidoptera > Tortricidae > Thaumatotibia > Thaumatotibia leucotreta. The sequence continues at coordinate 75,582 of JALPQI010001972.1, forward strand.
ATGAGACAACGTCTGCAACTGACCATTTCGATGACAAGAATGCCCCCACCGACCATCAGTCAGGTTACTTATAGGACTTAGAGGGTCCGGGCGGGTGCAGGTGGCGTGACGTCATAGTGGCGTGATCGCCTGATCGGTCAGGTCAGGTGCAGCTGTTGTTTTTGTACATTGATTACTATTGGATATTTTTCACATTTTAGATTCTACATGATGACGCCGCCGTCATATAAAAAAAGGCTTTGGTTATAAGTTGATAATGATAACGCTTGGGATTTTTTTATCGGTATTCGCGGCTTGGTTAGATTAGAAGCCTCCAAGTTGGCTCGACAAGGAAAACCTTTGCTAAAACACACGCATTTACGAGATGATTCTCGGAAAGCAGGCAATACCACTCATGGTCTAATGAATGGCACTATAGACCACAAAGTTGTCTGATATTATAGATAGGAGTATTTCATTTTTTTTCATGGTCCTGCCTGCCAGGGAAGCTCCTGTATCCTTAGCACAGATTGGTATGTCAGTATGTCGCCGCGAGTTAGATTTTCCATCTTTTACTAACTATATGAATAAAAGAGGGATGGATAGTTTATCTCGCGGCGACATATTGTCGCACTAATCTTGTGCTAAGCCTACTGTTGTATGTGGTTGTAATGTATCCATATTGGCATTTATTTTGTATGCGTTCGCTTTTTAAACATTATTGTTTATTTGAATAGATTACTACTACATACAACAGGGTGCTTAGCCAAGTTGCCAATCGCTAACGCTTAATTGTCAATCGTAAACGAAAGGCAGCTACCTATCTTTGTCGCACTAATATGAAAGAGTGACAGAGAGGGAAAACTACGATACGCTACAAAGCGTTAGCGATTGGCAACTTGGCTAAGCATCCTGGTGACTATTCCGGTCATTTAGGTTATCGTCTTTTCTGTGGACATAACCTGAAGTTGGAAAAGCAAAAGTTGTTCACTCGGTGGTCAAAAAAAGCGAACAGCTTGTATATATTATCTTTGTTACGATTTTATTGCATAGGGTTGTAAACCGGTGAACCTAGTCGTACCGTCAATTGTTTTATCCCAAAATTAGTACAGCAATTCCTTAACTTTAGGTATGACTTAAAATATTATCGAACCGGGTTACTCACGTATTTAAGTCGATGATTGCTCGACATGTTTCGACCCATTAAGAGGGTGCTCCGGACGAGGACCCTCTTAATAGGTCGAAATATGTCGAGCAATCATCGACTTAAATACGTGAGTAACCCGGTTCGATAATATTTTAACATGTTTGAGTCTCACGTTAGTTATAATTTAGGTAGGTCCGTGTTCTGGCAAATAAATTATTTGATTTTTTGACTTTGACTATGTATACCGAAAAGATAATAACCTTTTCATCCCACTTGCTCAGAAATGTTGTTATTGCACGGAGGCGTACTGACGGACAATGGCGTATATTGTTCCCACGGGAGTAATGGATTTATTACTCCCTAGGGAGTAATGAATATAGTTTTAAAATAAATGACGCACCCGTACATCACTTCAGGCTGAGGTGGTTTCTATACAGCCAAGGTATTTTATTGTTGTAATCAAAATATGACAACATGCATTTTTCTGTATTTAAATATACTACGGTATATTTTGTAGTATTGTATTTATGTTTTACAATTATTTCCAAATGTTTTGATATTATTTTAGTGAATTTTATTTAAACAAATGGTTTTAATCCGGCAGTATAGCCTGTCATGTTTCTAAACGAAATGCAGCTTTTTGCATTATCTGTGGTCTGCACGGAAAAAAGTTGACAAATGTTTACACGGTTTATAAACAGCGCCATTTGTTTGAATATTTAAAAGCTACTTAGTTTTGTTGTTTCCACGAAAAAACATTTGAAGTGTTGAGTTTGTGCTCAGTTACAAGTGCAACCACCTAAAAAAACCGATAAAATGGATATGTCGGACCTATTCGATATAGAAAACATAGAACTGCCACCAACACCGCCGGAGCTACTGAATGCAGCTCAACTCCTTCACGAGAGCTTAATACCATCCAAATCAAAAGAAAAATACAATGCAGCCTACGAGAAGTTTATAAACTGGAGAACAGAAAAAAAGCCTCTTCGTTCTCGGAGACCGTTTTGTTGGCGTACTTCGGGAAGCTCGCCACTAAGTACAAAGCAGCATCTTTATGGGCCATCTATTCTATGTTGAAGGTCAAAAACTGGATAAATATTGATCAATATAAAAAACAATTTAATACCCAGATAAAAATATGACATTTAGTTTTTCAAACAATAGTAACTGCACAATTACATTTAATTTTAATAATAAATAATTAAATAGATAACTTTTTCTGTCATTTTGTACTTCAAAAATAAATCTTTGAATTTGACTTTTGTTTTTATTTCCTCGCAAATGTGATGAAAAACATTGTGTGTATCACGGGCAGTAAGGGGATTACACACTCGGGTCAATAAAAGCCCTCCGCCTTCGGCGTCGGGCTTCTAACAGACCCTCGTTAGTATTCCCCTTCTTACCGCCCTCGATGCACAATGTACTAAAACCTGACAATAGCCCAAGGCCCAACTACGCCACTCGTTAGTTAGAAAACAAAGAAAATGTAAACAATCCTAAAAACTTGCTTTTTTCCATAACCACAAACATTTAGAACACAATCTTGGTTTTATTACCTACCAACTGAAGTCCTAAACCTTGAGCCCATCTATATTTTTAGTTAAAATAATTGCTTTTTCAATGATTGATCGTTTGATGACGACTAGTTGCTTGTTTTTACTTAAAAAAAACACAAGAAAAAGTAGGTATTATCACAGTACCTAAACATGAATTATAAATATTAAATTTGCCCCAGGTCCTGCTGGGGAGGTAGAGTGCCCAGAAGGCTGGCCGCATTGCCGCGCTGGACTGCTATGCTGAGTCTTTGCTCGAAATACTGGCCAGCCTGGTAACCCGGCCGACGCCATTAAATCCAATTTTTTGGATTCTACTAACGAATGGTACTTAAATAGGTACATGAAAACCATGACCAAGGAAGAAATATTTGCGATAAACACAAATAAATGTCTTCGGATTAGAACCCGGAACCTCCAGCTTCGTAGGCAGAGTCACTACCAACTAGGCTACGGAGGCTGACAATTGCAATCGCTTTTAATTCCCTCCCACGCGTTTTTAGGGTTCCGTAGTAAACTAGGAACCCTTATAGTTCCGCCATGTCCATCTGTCCGTCTGTCTGTTTGTCCGCAGCATAGCTCCTTGACCACTAGTATACTAGAAATTTGCAATTTGGTACATATTAATCACGCCGAAAAAGTGATAGAATAAAATAATGTAATTTTTTTTTCGGGTACCTCCTCTACTCAAAAAGTGAGGATGATTTTTAGCGTTCCGTAGCCAAAATGGCAAAAAGGAACCCTTATAGATTCGTCATGTCCGTCTGTCCGTCTGTCACAGCCGATTTACTCGGAAACTATAAATGCTACAGTAACGAAATTTGGTAAGGATATGTGTTGTATGAACCGCTACAGGATTATGATACTAAATTGTAAAAAAACCATTGGGGTGGGGGCCCTCCATACATGTAACAGAGGGATAGAAACATTTTTTTAGTTGTATATAAGCGTGTGGGGTATTAATAGAAAGGTCTTTGAAAATGATATGAAGGTTAATATATCTCATTTTTATTTAAGCAAATCGTTTTCGAGATATCAGCTCTCAAAATCTGAAAAATGTGTCCCCCCTCTATTTTTTAAACTACGCGATATAAAATTCTAAAAAAAATATATGTTATGCACATCAATAAACTCTATCAACGATTTTTGGTTTGATTAAATTATCTCCGATAGTTTTTGAGGTAAGTTGATTTAAGAGGGCGCATACACCCAAATTGCAGCACGGAGATTGCATTTTAAGATGTCTTAAACATGAAAATATGCCACAATATCATACATACAGAAACTACATCATATTTGCAAGGGCCGATAGGGAACAAATCCGCAAAGGATTGAAGTTCGCTCGATAGAAATCGACCACGAAAACATGTCTAATGTTCGGGGAGATTTTATTTCCTGACGTTACTTTGCATGCTATAATAGTAATAATTTAGTATTTTGTAGCTTAAACTAATGCCGAGGGCTGATAGGCGTAACTTTTTTCATAGGTTGTCATGTTTAAGAGATAGAGAGGTAAGAAGCATTTGGCGTATAGACTCTTTTTATTTCGCGCGCTGTGTTCTCTTCCGTCGCGCATTTCGCGCGATTTGCTATATCTTCTATTTCCATCCGTGGGCGCGGCCAGTCGCGATCCCTCCGTTGAGACGAGAGGACTATGCTCGACGAGCTCATGACGGTAAAATGAATTTAATTAACTCTTTGAAGGTCTGTTTCACATTTAAACCGAAGTTTTGAACCATTGGGTAAATAATGACTAATAAATAAAACTTCATTCAACAAGTTTTTCATTCATCATTAATGAAAAACATTATCTTATCAGATTTTATAGTGGAAACGAGGGACATACATGCAGTATAAGCAAAAATAGCCGATGAATTTTTTGGATCGCGTAGGTTTGTATACAAATAATAGGTATTTCGTATGTAAGTCGCGAGACTCAAATTTTCAATCGAAAACGAGGAAGATCGACCATTCGCGTCTACTTCAAAAATAACAGATTTCCTTGTCTGAAAAATTGGCTTGCTTGTAACCAAAAAAATGTTTAGCATGTGGAATACAGGGTGGAAATTCTTTTTGGGTCAGTGAGGGCAGCTACGAGATCCAGAGTAGCTACGCGAAAATGGTCTTGGAAGACCTTCCCTTCATTTTAACTTAATGAAGATTGGCGTTTAAAGATTTTGGAAAAAACATACAGGGTGCGTGAAAATGGTCATTTGTGACAAACTTTTTTTTTGATGCCAATCGATCCTGTTTCTGTTCAGGATCAACAAAAGCATGTATGAGAACAAAAAAAAAAATTTCGGCCATTTTTGGTCACATACGAGCTTTTGATCCTGAACAGCAGAGTTGGGCATTTCGTAATCAATTCCCGATTACAATATTACTTGATTTTTGTCATTATACTCATCATCATCATCATCAGCTTATGTTAGTCCACTACTGGACATAGGCCTCTCCTATGAACTATGCGTCTAGACGCATTAGGACATTATACTCGATTTCGACTAATTCACATACGTGGAATCCGAATTTAGGGTCCATTTTAAGATCCAAGATGGCGGCACAAGTTTTTTCTTTTTTTTTTCATTTTTGTCATTGTACTCGTTTTTGACTAATTTACATAGGTACGTGAGACCCGAATTTAGGGTCCATTGTAAGATTCAAGATGGCGGCGTCTTTTTTTGCATGTTATTGAATTTTGTACCTACGCAATTTTCATCATTATACTCGTTTTCGACTAATTCACATACGTGGAACCCGAATTTAGAGTCCATTTGAAGATCCAAGATGGCGGCACAAGTTTTTTCTTTTTTTTTTCATTTTTGTCATTGTACTCGTTTTTGACTAATTTACATACGTGAGACCCGAATTTAGGGTCCGTTGTAAGATTCAAGATGGCGGCGTCTTTTTTGCATGTTATTGAATTTTGTACCTACACAATTTTCATCATTATACTCGTTTTCGACTAATTCACATACGTGGAACCGGAATTTAGAGTCCATTTGAAGATCCAATATGACGACACAATTTTTTGCAATTTTCGTCATTCCTTATATTCGTTTTTGACTAATTCACGCACGTGGAATCCGAATATCCCATTTCCACTAGGTAGGTACACATACGTAGGAAATCTAGGATCTTGAATTGATCCTAAATTCGGGCACTTATGTAAATTAGTCTAAAAAACGACTACAATGACAAAAATTACAAAAGAAAGAAAAACACTGTACCGCCATCTTCGATCTTAGAAAATCGGTTTCCACGTATGCGAATTAGTCAGAAACGAGTATAATGATTAAAATTGCAAAAAAAGTTGCCGCCATCTTGGATCTTAAAATGGACACGAAATTCGGATTCCACTTATCGACGGTAGAAAGGCTAATTGACTCAACCGATATTTTATGAACTTTACAGGAGAGCCGTTTAAAGTTTTATTTTTTAGAAAAAAAATCGCTACAAAAAAAGTAACAGGTATATTGTAACGCAACTGCCATCAAATATTCAAGATATAAAGGCGCATACTTTGGTTCCTACCTTGATAAAATTTGTTCATTATGTCTCGAAATAAAGGTCGCTTAAGACAAATCTGCTAAAAATGAGAGAAAGGCTAATTGGTTCAAATACCAACAGCGTCTGCCGCCGGAGGCAAGTCAAATGACTGTAGTGTACAAGTGCACTTTTTTAAAAATAAGGCTAAATGAGCTAAGCGCTATTTTTACTATACAACGGGGTAAGGCTAAACAGTTTAAGCGATTCTTTAATGGAAATAAGTGGCGATTCTAATTGACTTAATGACACACACTCATTGAAAAACGGATTGCTTAAATCTCAGGAATTATATGAATATGATTAAACATGGTGGTTGAAGCTCGGATATTTAGAGACAAAGGTATAATTACTCTGCAGGTCTAAAGAAAACAAAATGACTGAAAATCGTTTTTCTCAATTTTTATTGCTATACAGGGTTACTTTTTCACCGGTACAATAAATTTTCCCACATATTTGGTATCGATAATAGATTACATTTATCAAATAAAATTGTCATTTTTTTTTAAATTTATTATTAATTTACCCTTCATGCAAGTGCAAAATAATGGGCTTACTAATGATAAGACGTCAACGGGGTGCGGGACGCAGAGGGCGGCGGAAAGGGGTGAGCGACCTGCGCACGAGTTGGCAACATAGCAGTTACCTCAATCTCGGTGACTAGGTCACGGTCAGGGTCAGTCTCACGGTTGACGTATAGGTATGTGCACGCGCGCCGCATCGTACTACCTTCAGTCGGAAATTACTCGTACGAAATGGTTCGTAGTTATTTCATTGGGGAAAATACAGTGGCAGCCCAGCGGCTATACGCTGAAGAAAGTGTGCCCCGCCTGGAAAATGCCAGTATTATAGCCATGGCCAGCCAGGTCAACAGATTTGACCCCGTGTGACTGTTTTTGTGGGGTGAGGGTAGGCCCAAAATTTAAAAGACTTAAAAAATCTAATAATAAGTGCATTTGATGAACTTAAAAGTGAAAACTACAGACTTGTGTTGGGAAATATCGAAGGAAACATTCAAAAACGGGCAAGAGTGTGTTTAGATAACCACGGCCAACATTTTGAACACTTGCTTAAGTATGTGAATTAATTAATCAGTATAAGAAATGGACTCCATTAATTAGGTATGTTTTTTTTATTCCAATCATTGTGCATAAAGTTGATTTCAAGTGTTTAAATACGCCTCAATGAAGAAAGTTCCTGTCCTTAGTGCAAGTATGAAGGAAGATGGGATCAAGTAAGATTTTTTTGCCAAGTCATAATCATAAGTTGATTATCACCGCCGCTTTTCTAAGCCGCCATGCCACGTGCGATGACGTTGTAAACAAACAGTTGCCAGTTCGTGTGTTTTGCTAGTTATGTACATTGATAATGCGTAATGCGTCCAATTTTCTTATTAGGTTTGCGGATAAGTTCAAACATCGGTATTTTAGTTTTTTTGTTCTAAAGGGGTGGTAACAAAAAATGCTAGTATGCTGTAACTTGGACTACTATTACGTATGTTGATTTTTTGTACTGGTGAAAAAGTAACCCTGTATAAAGAAAAATATTTGCTTCTAATAACATAATTAGATAGTTATTTGGCAGAATCAGTCTTAGAAAAATTGCGGATATTGATTACAGCGTTTCATCCGCAATAACCTTTCTGTCGCTTTTATTGGAAAAAAAATGCTCTTTTTGCCTTACATCTTTAATTAATTAATTACTACGCTTGATAGTTACGTTACATTTTTTAATCTTAATTTTTATTATATCTGTAGTCAGTTTTTTTTACAATATAAGCGGCAGAAATACGTAAGTAAGTATTTAGACTTAAACTTTAATTATTATTAAATAATCAAGAAATAACAATGGAAATAATTAAATTATTTCATAATGTGAAATACACGATTTCAGTATCACACACAAATCACTACGGCACATGCGCCTACCGGCACAGACTACAAGTGATTGACGCGCCCGCGCGGGGGGCGGCGGTAGTTATAGGCGAGCGGCTCAAAAAGCACCGACGGCGGCAAGAGTGTGATTGTACCGCCGAGTCAAAAGTTTCTCATAGAAATTTTTGATGATTTAAGCTACACTGATATGATGCATTATGATTTTATTATAAGGATTTAAATGACACAGGTCAAACAAATATTCTATTTCAACCGACATTCTCATCTATAAAAAGAGGTTCAAAATGCTTAAGTAACATACATTTTATGGTTTAGGGTTTTACGTATTTGGTTGAAGCGACCCATGCCCTAAAAAATTGGGAAGAGCTAAATGGTTCAAGCGACATGCTTCTTTTATTTTAAATGGAGGCTAAATGCTTCAAACGCCTATGGTGGCACTTTTTTGTTGAAGTTCAATTGACTTAAACGACTATGCTCGTGTGTGATGGAGTAAAGCCAAAAGGTTCAAATCAAAACGAATGGCAAAGTTGGGAAAGTAAAAACCGCTTAAGCGGGAACCAACCAAACATCCTTGTGGGTCAAGTCACGTTTCATTCAAAAATGCAATTTTTTGTGTTGCTTCATGCCTTGATTTTTTTAACGCTGTACCAAATTTCAGAAGTGTTAACCGCCATCAAAATCGTCTGATCGCTATGAAACCGAGCTCAATCGACGGAGAAAAATCTGCCGATTCCGATGATATAAATAACTTAATATCGCCCAAAGTGTCGCTTAAGCCAATTAGCCTTTCTACCGTCGTTATGCGAATTAGTCGGAACCGAGTATAATGATGAAAATTGCTAAAAAAACGTTGCCGCCACCTTGGGTCTTAGAATGGACCCGAAAATCGGGTTCCACGTATGTGAATTAGTCGGAAACGAGTATAATGATAAAAATTTAAAAAAAAGTTGCCGCCATCTTGGATCTTAGAATGGACCCGAAAATCGAATACCACGGATGTGAATTAGTCAGAAACGAGTATAATGATGAAAAATGTTCCGCCATCTTGGACCTTAAATATATACTACATTTTCAGAATACGTTTTTAACTATCATGAATGTGCTAGGATGTCAGATGTCAACTAGAATGACATAAATCAAAAACTCTTCGAGTAACAGTAACAAAATTACGTTTTAACTGTTTTAAGTAATGCACATTACTAAAGTACTTGATTGCGTTGGACTCAATATTACAGTAACGGATTACAATACCGATCCCAAAGGAATGGATTACAGGCGTAACCGTAGTACAGCATTTAATGCTGAGCATTACAGTAATTTGGATTATAGTAGTAATTCATTACTGAGGAATCGTCATTACTGGAATGTAACCGTGTAATTAATTCTAAAATGAATTGATTACGCCCAACTCTGCTGAACAGAAACAGGATAGATTGGCGTCAAAAATGACCATTTTCTCCCACCCTGTATGCTGTTTCCAAATCTGTAAACGCCAATCTTTATTAATTTAAAATCGAGGGAAAGTCTTTTAAAACTATTTTGCGTAGCTCCTCTGAATCTGGTAGTTGCCGTCACTGACCCAAAAATAATTTCCATCCGGTATACAATCTGTTACCGGCGTCCGGGCATTTATAAAAACCGGTAATATGAGTTACCTACCGTACTATAGTTTTAGTAAGTTCAATAATATAACTAAACATTTTCAGTGGCCTTTGCCCAATAATTTGATGTTTACACTATGTGACCGACGACTGGGCATTTATTAAAATGCGTAACATGGTTTGCCGGACGTTAAGCGTAGTAAGTGCAATAATATAACTAAGCATATTCAGTGGTCTGTGGCCAACGGTTGAAAATGTACATTCTGATACCAATCAGTAGGCAGTGATGATGGTTGCTTTTTTAGGGTTCCGTAGCCAAAATGGCAAAAACGGAACCCTTATAGATTCTTCATGTCCGTCTGTCCGTCTGTCCGTCTGTCCGTCTGTCACAACCAATTTACTCGGAAACTATAAATGCTACAGTAACGAAATTTGGTAAGGATATGTGTTGTATGAACCGCTACAGGAATGTGATACTAAATTGTAAAAAAAACCATTGGGGTGGGGGCCCTCCATACATGTAACTGAGGGATAGAATTTTTTTTTTAGTTGTACATAAGCGTGTGGGGTATTAACAGAAAGGTCTTTGAAAATGATATGAAGGTTTGTACATCACATTTTTATTTAAGCAAATCGTTTTCGAGATATCAGGTCTCAAAGTCTGAAAAATGTGTCCCCCCCCTCTATTTTTTAAACTACGCGATATAAAATTCTGAAAAAAATATATGTTATGCGCATTAATTAACTCTATCAACGATTTTTGGTTTGATAAAATTATCTCCTATAGTTTTTGAGGTAGGTTGATTTAACTGTATTTTTTAATAATAAATTGATAATGGTACGGAACCCTTTGCGCGCGAGTCCGACTCGCACTTGGCCGGTTTTTTATTGTTTGTCGTAGTTTCTGTCACTTTTTAATATGAACGAGTGACACATGCAACGATAAACAAGGGCATAAAGCACTGTTTTATGACACGGGCTCGACATTGAATCCTGAACGTAACGAAGTACTCCCAGTTTTACTCACGAGCGCAGCGAGGGAGTTATAGACTGAGTACTGAGTGCAGTGAGGGATTCAAGCGCCCAAGATAAAAACAGTTTTATTCCCGAGGTATATACTCTACTTTTCTCACCTTATTCGAGACAATAAAAAACAGGCTTAGTAATACTTAGTATAGATAATATTTATTGCAGCAAATTAATATTCGTGATAAATAAATACACAAATAATTCCCTCGCCGGTATTTGAACTCTAAACACGATACGATACGTATAATTCTATATACTGAAATAAGATTGAAAATAAGTTGCATATCGAAAATAAGTTGCAAGAGAGAGATGGCCGAAATTTTCGTTTTTCGAAGTTCGCGATAAGCCTAGAGGATTAGCTAACTAAATACATATAATACTTAAATACAGCAACTAGTACCATCATGGAGGCTTTTATTGTCACTGACAAGCCCCCGACCGCTCGACCTTGGTCAGTGATGGCCGTCCGAGTTGTCTGGCTACACGGTCGGTGACCACGACACAGTGTGTTCGGATTTCGGAACTTGTGGACCGACTGTACGTGCAACGGCTCCGTGTCTCTTAAACTTTCAGTAGCATTATTACTTTTGAGCACTGCCAATAAAAAAGAGAAAAACAGGAGGATATGGATGAAGCGATGGCTCAAGCAAAGCAAAGACTGGTTTTAAGCCATTTAAATCTAGTCGATATGTTAGACTAAAACGATCCTCTTAATTTGTTTAGAAATAAATTCAAAGTATCGTATATCGGTGACGGTAAATCCCACAAACAGGGTAAGCTTTTATATAAATCTAATAATTCCACGATAAAATCGCGTTCGCATCTCTTTGCTTCCGTTACGATTTACGCTAATTCTTCCAGAGTTCACAAACGTGCGCGCGCTACGATGTCCCGAGCGCACTGGCTTCGCGTGGTCAGCGACAGGCAGCCACACGGTTCCGAACCGGCACTCCCGACTCCCGACATCGGTCAGGAGCGCGCGCTCGATGACCAAGGGCGTCAGAAGGTCAAACGGAATTTTGTCGATGACAACCGGGTACATGGTCAGTCCTGACCGAGGTTCGGGGCTTGTCAGTGACCATCTGGCCGGGGGAAGGCGTGATAAATAAATACACAAATAATTCCCTCGCCGGTATTTGAACTCTAAACACTATACGATACGTATAATTATGTATACTGAAATACGATTGAAAATAAGTTGCAAGAGAAAGATGGCCGAAAGTTTCGTTTTTCGAAGTTCGCGACAAGCCTAGAGGATTAGCTAACTAAATACATATAATACTTACATACAGCAACTAGTACCATCATGGAGGCTTATATTGTCACTGAGTAACGAGATGAAGATTTTAGAATTGTAACTAACGTGAGACTCTAACATATTTAAATATTTAGCAAACGGGTTACTCACGCAATTTATGTCGATACAAACTTACATACATGTCCGTGAATAACCCGTTTGCTAAATATTTAAATGATGATGATGATGATACCTAGATGAAGATTCTTGACAATGTCCTGAACACTATTTAATAAAAAAATGTAACTAAAGAAATTTAACTCAAATAAAAGCCCGCTTGATGGTAACAGACTGTATGTATATCAGTTCATATCAGTTATCAATTGAAATGTAGTAATAAACCCAAACTGAGCGCGCCTCCATCCATAGGTACAGTCGACAAAAAGTGTGGTCTACCACTTTTAGACTTTATTATGATTAATTCATCATCATCATAATTATCATCATCATATCAGCCAAAAAACGTCCACTTCTGAACGTAAGCCTCCCCCAAAGATTGCCACAATGACCGGTCCTGCGCCACCCGCATCCAGCGGGGTGGGGCGGGCGGCGACGGGTGGTGACGTGGCAGCGGGGGAAGGCGGGCGGCGGCGACGGGAGGCGGGTGGCAGTAGGTGGCGAGTGGTGGCGGCGGGGGGAGGCGGGCGGCGACGTGTGGCGACGTGTGGCGGGGGGAGGCGGGTGGCGACGGGTGGCGACGGGTGGCGGTGGGTGGCGACAGCGACGGTTGGTGACGGGTGGCAGCGGGGGGAGGTGGGTGGCGACGGGTGGCGGCCAGCGACGGGTGGCGTTGGGTGGCGACGCGTGGCAGCGGGGGGAGGTGGGTGGCAACGGGTGGCGGCCACGCAACGCGCACGTGCACGCATCGGGTGTGACCCCGCCTTTATGATTGCACATAATTATAAATAGTACTAGACACTTCTATCTTTAAAAATATTGCCACGTTTCATGTAGTTGCTCCGGCATATAATAATAATAATAAAATAATAATAAAATATTTATTTCAGATCATTGATCCATATTTTGTCAGTAACATTTTAACTTAATAACTATGTTAGTGATACATTACAGACACATTACAAATTACAAACTTTTTGACCAGATACTGGCAAAGAACCTATATACGAACTGGCCGTGGCCTCATCCTACTTGGCTTTGCCGATGGCCACTTCAACCCAGTATCTGGTGATAGGGCAGTCAAGGCTTTCGGACAAAGCCCTAAGGAGGCCGTTGCTGCTGCCCCGCACTTGTCTGAGTAGCGATCCGACACGCTTGCGCCTTATAGCGAAAAAGTCGTCTGTTCGCACTTCGGCAAACATGCCCGATGCACTACAGTGCTTTGGCAGCCGCAACAGCATCCTCAAGACATTGTTGTATTGGACTCTCAGTGCGTTGTATGCCCTCTGTGTAAAGCCTACCCACAGACTGCAAGTGTAGAATGTCTGACAGTAAGCTTTAAAAAGCGTCAATTTGACTTGTTCATTACACTTTGCAAATCTGCGGGTAAGCATATTACCCCGCACTGCCATCGCCCTTCTCTCCCTCTCTAGATCCAGGTCATCCTTTAGATCCTCAGTAAGGATATGCCCTAGGTATTTGAATTTTTCAACTCTCTTTAGGGGTACGCCGCACAGCTCGATCGCAGGTATTGTTGTAGGGTTGTATTTACTGGCTTTGAAGAGTACACACTCGCTCTTGCTAGTGTTATACCTAAGACCGTGCTCCTCGGCATACCCTTCACATTTCCGAATGAGTTGCCGTAATGAGTCACTCGATGGACCCAGCAACACCATGTCGTCTGCGTAACTAATGTTGTTAAAACATGTTTTATCAATATGACATCCGACATGTGTGTTGCTGAGCCCCTCAATCAACTCGTTTACATATAGATTGAACAGCACGGGAGATGTTAATCCCCCCTGCCGCACCCCACATTTCAACCTATACTCGTCAGAGTCTTCCCCTGCCCATCTCACGCAATTGACCTGGCTGCTGTACCAGTACTTTAACAATTCTACGCACTCACTCGGTATACCAGTTTTTGCTAGCTTGTCCCACAGTACGTCGTACACAACCAGATCAAATGCTTTCGACAGGTCCATAAAACACGCATATATAGGCGTGTTCCTATCTTTGTAGTACCGGATAACCCTCTTAACGCACAATATTGCAGTCTCTGTGGACAAACCTGGTCTAAAACCGAATTGTGCGTCGTGTAACTTTATGTACTTGCAAAGTTGTTCATTTAGAAGGCTATCAAGAACTTTAGCAAGCACAGTTGCCAGCGAGATGGGCCGGTAATTCCCCACGTCCGACAAATCTCCCGTTCTGTTTTTCACTAGCGGTATTACCACTGTCCTGGTGAGCTTTTTAGGGAGATATGCATGTCTAATGCACAATGTGTAAAACATCGCCAATACCCGCGGCAAGTGTACTCCCGCATACTTGAGATGCTCTATGCTGAGCCCGTCATGCCCCGGTGATTTTCCCCTCTGCATGTTTTTGATTATGGTGTGAACTTGCTTAGCTGTGAAACTAAGCTTACTCTCAGCCATAACGGCCTCAGCATATCGTACCTCATTTGTAGGTTTATGCAGGATTGGTTCTACAGAAAACACACGCCTAAAACTATCCGCGATGTCTTTCTTGTCAGTAACTCCCCCTACACTCACAGGGACACTAGGTCTTACGCTATGCTGGTTTGTGTCTTTCCAGAAGGCCCTAAAGTCATTAGCAGCCCTTTTGGTGGCAAGAATGTCAGCTTTAATTTGCTCCTGCCTATCTTGGCACCATTTTAACTTTGCCTTGAATGCACTTCTGGATACACACATATCCTCATACACTTGACGCTGCCTAGGTTTATTAGACGACACCCAAATCAGAAATTTTTCTCTTGCGAGACTATGTGCTTCGGTGACGTACTTGTTCCAACCAGCCAGGACATTCCTCCTGGGCTGCCCACTCCTGCTAGACCTTCTCGCCGCATCCGTCAAAGTGGTAATAATGTCATCATACATTTTATCTAAAATTACGTAATGATTGCACTCCATACATACTTTATCAGCACACGACGTTAGCTCGACAGGAAAGTCCAGCATTTGTAGCCTACCATTGCACAGGGAATGATACGTTTCTATTTGAGAGGGTTACCCCCTCGTTACGTACCCTACCACTACCACTACTGCACTTAATATGCAACTTAGTTAATTTACATTCAATTATGAGCGGCAAGTGGTCGGACCAATATGTGTCATATTTTACCTTGACGCTGCACACCGTTTGCCGCGCCGCCTCAGTGACAACACAGTGATCTAACCACCTATTGCATCCGTGCGCTTCACTTGTAAATGTAAATGTTCCAGAGTCTGAGCCCAGCATTTCTAAATCGACGCACTTCCACAACTGCGTTTCACAAAACTGCAGCAGTTCATAGTGAAAAAGTTCCCCAGGGTGCGAATTAAGGTCTCCCAAGACGTACAATGCTTCAATGTCCTCGTATTCCGCACTAATCGCACTAATTTCTCCAAGACATTCAGTAAACAAAGGCACGTTTTCTGGCGCATTTACCGGCATGTATACGCTAAACACCAAGAATGAGGATTCATGCACTTTCACCTTTATTGCCGCTAACCGCACATTTTTACACTCCACTACAGTGACTTCCGAAAACGCAGACTTTCTCCAAAGCAACCCCACGCCGCCGTGGGGTCGCCCCATGAGTATACCGGCCCCCGTGTCGACTGCAGATGATCCCGTATACGCGAAATCTTCATGTACTGTACCGAGGAGCGGCAAGTCGTGCGGCAACAGCCAGGTCTCCTGCAAGGCAACAATGTCACCTTCCGAGCACAGTTCCCTTACTCCTTCTATAGATCGCTTCAAACATTTACAGTTAAAACTAATTAAACGCGTAGTTTCTGTATTCATTTTGTTCGTCCTTTATACTATTTAGATTTAATAATTCTATACTATGCGAGTGTGCGAGCGGGAGGACAGTAGGCGCGCCGTCACGCACACAGAGAACAGGAGCGGGGCCCGTGGGTGAATTCACGTTTTTTCCTAGGTTGAGGCGCGCTCTTAACTGTATTTTTTTAATAACAAATTGATAATGGTGCGGAACCCTTCGCGCGCGAGTCCGACTCGCACTTGGTTTTTTATTTTGCTGTAATCCTATAGTGTGGAGTTGAATAGGTATTTTAAAAACAATAAGGGTACTAAAAAGGAAGCTTAATTTTCTAAAGTAAGTAATTAATTTTTCAGATATAACCGTTCCCGACTAAAAAAATATGAAAAATGCATGAATAATGGGCTTGTAGACTTCCTTAAAATAAAACTATTACGAACATAATCGGCTCAGCCGTTTTTGAAAAACTTCGGAACTAAGCTCTGAAATGGAATTCGAGATCAAAAATGTAAACAATCAATGACAATGACATGACATTACAAAGTCAATGTTAAAGTGACATTCCAGGGGTATAAAACGTTTTATATCGAATATAGTTTTTAACACCTTTGTAAATTAACGTCGCATTTTGAGATTGGTTTTTTATTTTATTTTATTTATCTACACTTACAACTATCCTTACAGGTACTAAACTTGAGACAATGTTTTATGTGTAGATGTAGATACGCAAAAGTCAAAGTATGTTCGATACACAAAGTGTCACAATCTTTAACATATTTTTGGATATGACAATAAATCGTCTATAACATACGTCTGAGTGTCCAAGGTTCCTGATTACAAAAATAAAACCTAGAAAATTTGCTAGAATGATGTAAATAATCAACATAATCAATGTTTGAAAACGAATGTCGTGTTACTTTAATCTTTAGGATAGTCGGGGAACAAATTCCAGTCTTCATCTATAGTTACGATCGAATCCATTTCGATTAAAACATGAGAATGATTGATTTGTAGGTAAAAATACTAAAATCTGTATTAATGTATTTTGTAATGCTAAATTTTAGGAATTTTTATGAATTCATAAAACAGTAATTTAGTGCACCCTCTTGTTTTGATTTTTGAAGTAGGTACATAGTTTTAAATACGAACCCTCTTAAATGGTTCTTAGTGTAGTTACCGTATTAAATTACGAATTAATTAGTTATTGTTATAACTGCGAACCAAATGTTTAAGATTTCTTATCATTGCCAGTAGTATAAAATAAACACCTTACATGTTATTAAAAGTAGCGAAATATATCATTAAAAAAACTATTTGTTTCGCTTAATGTTTTGTATAAAAAAATTGTAAAATATTAAAAGCTCTACGTAGCGTCAGTGACGGTAAATACGCATTTTTTATAAGTATTTGAATGATTTTAGATTACCCCCTCTCGTGATTATTTTTTTGTGGTGGTATCCCATTTGTTTACATTTTTGATCTTCAATTCGATTTCACACCTTATAAACTGAGCGTGGCCCGACATGCTCTTGGCTGGTTTTTTTATTTTTTATTTGTGACCCTAATTTACTTGAAGCTCCGTCATTGCCAAGATCGTGTATCGGTGACCTCGCTACCATCGCTCATCTACCAAATAAAAAAGGTTATAACGTGTTCGCGAACGCAATAAACTGGTTGCATATCGAAACAGGTCGCGTTAACATTAATAACTTATTTTTACCTTGAACACAACAGTGTTTGACCAGACAAAACGTCTTGGCTTGATCGGCCGGACGTCGAACTTTTTTGTTAAAAAAAAAGTTGCCGCAAATTCGCGGGTGTATTAGGTTCTTTTTGATGCACACTTGTCGTTGATTGAGATTTTAGAAACTTTTTTAAATACTTAGAGGGATTTTTTGTGATAGTTTTTTAAAATGGTGTGTTTAAAGATTTTGTTTTTGTTTGTGTTTGTTTTTGTGCGTGCTGTATCGCCGCAAGGATCCGGGACGAATGGAAAATGTGAGTTATTTGTTTAACTTCATTCCGACGTTTAGAACACTTTACAGGGTTTGTGGTCTGCGGGTAAAATAATTTACTTAAAAAAAGAACCGATATTATATTATTTTTAAATCGAACGTGTATAACCACGAGATGGTCCCGTTGGATCCAACTCGCGGTCTGATGGGATCTTGGAGAAATCGTTTGGAGTTGGTTTTTAAATTCGGTAATTAAGACAAAATTATTGTAGCACTATTAGTTAAATGGCTGTGTTCAAAGTATGTTACATAGCGCATTATGTTTTATAGCGCAAATCGCATGATCAGCGAGACAAATTGTCCTACGAATTTTTTGCGGTTAGCGTAAATGCGGATCTCCTCACTTCCTGATGAAATAAAAATAGAATTCTGAGTACCTAAACATACATAAAAATATGCATTTTCAAGTGAAATAAAAAAAAATTAACCGACATCTGAATTGAAGGTTCTTAACTTGACTGTATTTTTTTACTCGATATCTCCGAGAAACGTGAACCGGATTTCAACTCATCTTTTCATTCGAACTGTGACCCTGAGATGGTCCCATTGGCACCAAGTTGGGGTCTGATGATGGGATCTTGAAGAAATCGGTTGATGTCGTTTTTTTTTTAGTTTTGTGTATATAATCTAACAATACTATCAGTATGAAATTACAGGAAATACCCTATTTACATCAGCCATTAGAATTTGTATTTAATCACAGGTATCCACATAATAGGTACCTATACATATTTGTATTTGCTAATATATGTATAATATAAATAAAATAAATCTTAAATATCTTAGGATATCTTACACAAATCGACCTAGTCCCACGGTAAGATCAATTAAGGCTTGTGATGTGGGGTACCAGGCGACGATATATACAATAGATAGATACATATAGATACTTAAATACATAAACGGCCATGACCAAGGAACAAATATTTGTGATAAATAAATACACTAATAATGCCCTCGCCAGGATTCGAACCCGGAACCTCCAGCTTCGTAGGCAGGGTCACTACCAACTAGGCTACGGAGGCTGACATATGATTATGTTAGTATCAAGTAGAATACATTAGAAATAGTCATCATATGATAGTCAAAAGTCAATTTTCTAAAGGCATTTTAATGACTTAATTATGGGATCATTGTATAAAAATCATAGGAATGTACTCGCATGATTGTGACCAGATACTTCATTGTGACACCAATGTCACAACAGCCGTGTCATACTCATAAGTCAATGATCAAAAGTAACCAATCATATACCTAGTATTCATTTACTGGTGGTAGGACCTCATGCAGGGTCCGTCCGGATAGCTGCCACCGTCTTACCCGTTAACCTGCCGCTAAATAGCAGTTTGCACTGCTGTGTTTTGGTTTGGGGATAAGATAGTCGGTGTAATTACTGGCACAGATAGAGGCAATCCATCTAAGTCCTCAGGGTAGGCAGCGCATAATAGGCAATTTTCTGATCGCTATGTCCATGAGCCTCAGTTTCTGCTTTTGTCAATCAAAAGATTTTTATTTTTCCAGACTGCACTATTTTCTGGATTGTCTTAGAAAACGTACAGCAATTTTGTTTTGCCATCAGGAAAACCCAAATATCATGACGAAATTCACATCGAAAGCGTTGTAATTAGTAAATTGACAGTTACATCAATTAAAATTAAATTCGATTTCCCTAATGATATTTTAATGATTCAATTCAAACTGGTTGCGTTTAGAGACACGAAAATGCAAGCCGATCAATAGATGCTAGCTAGATGGGCCATTTTTTTCAAAGGAGGGGACACCCCCCTCTTTATTTGTATCATAGGTACCTATTTGTATATAATTTCTACTCAGAATCGTGATCCTAATAGAGGAAATTTTCGAACTTTCCATTCTGTTACCGTCATTCAAAATGTATGAAAAATTGGTAAAGGAATGGACAAAACCTTGGGCCAAATAATGTCTGCTATCAGGATCGAAAGAGCTCGCGACTCTGAGTGAAATTCATAGGTGCCAAATAAAAAAAACTGACGGGGGACGCACGGACGACTTTGAAAAAAAAAAACCTAAATGGCCTGTTTCAGCCACGCTTGTCAGTTTTATGAAATTAAAATTAAATTAAATGATCTTTCAGACACAAATCGTAGAACTACATCACAACTTCCGCCAAACCAACGCAGTTGTTGGCAGACGAGGCTCCAAAATAACATTAGGTAAAAGTTCTATCTGTTATCTATCTAATAAATTATTTCAATATATTTTTTTAATAATGATGAATAGTATCTGACATTGACTTTCGTTACTTGCAAACTAACATTCTTGACCATCGCTAACCGGCCGTTAAAAAAAACAGTGAAAACACCGTTCTCCGATTTCATTTTAAAATCATTCCAGAGAAAACAAAAATTAAAAAACAACCAACTTCAACCGATTTCTCCAAGATCCTATTATCTGTGGTTTCCATCATTGCTTTCCTATTATCAAATCCTACTTTCTGAATGCTAACTCTTGTAAATGAATGAAAATTACCAAAAGCGCTATACATGTACCTATAACATTTGAAGAGATCCCTCAATTTCTCCAAGATCCCATCATTAGACCCCAACTTGGTGCCAATGGGATCATCTCGGGGTTGTACACGTTCGATCACAAAAGAAAAATTCAGACAATTCAGTCGAAATGAGAACCTCCTATTTTTTTTGAAGTCTGTTAAAAATTTATTTGATACCTAGTTACGTCATCGGTTTTTACATTTAATATTAACATTTACATTATATTATGTAAAAATGCGCCAAGGGCATCAAGTTGTTCCGATCAAAAAACACCTAATTAATAACCTAGAAAAAACTATTCAATGTCTATGCTTCCTTTATAAAAATACGAAAGTAAAATATTGCTTTATACGTATTGCATCATAATGCAAAATAAATGGTATACACATTTTGATTCACAAAAACTGAGGAACGAATTTAAAAGCTTAATAAGTCATGCTGTGAACTTTTTTAAACGAAAAAAAAAGTCACGTAAGTTTCGGCGGGAATGAAGTGTGTTTTTCGGTCTCTGTTTGAAAGTAAAACTTAATCACATATTATGTATACTTACTGTAATCTGTAGCATGGCACCATAAATTAAGTTCAAGTAGGCGTATCTAATTTTTCAATGCATAGATTGCATTAAACAAGTATTACAACAGAGGCGACCTTGAACAAAATTGTCAGTATTTTACCTGTCGTAGGTATTCTAAAAACTCCTTGTTTGGGATTGGGAGCTCCCTGGCATATGACACTGGTCTCACCACGAGCTACTAAGCTATGAACTATCGGCTATAAATACGAACAAAAGATACGCACGCCCGTGTAAATAAAAGAGACGGCGATACTCGCCCAGCTATCAGCTATCACCGCCAGGCGAGTATCGCCGTGTCTTTTTTTTTTATACGGGTGTGCGTATCTTCCGTTCGTGTTTATAGACGATAGTTGTTCTTAGCTATATGAATGCACCTATGCGCTGCCTACCCTGAGGACTTAGATGGATTGCCTCTATGCCAGTAATTACAGCGGCTATCTTACCCCCAAACCGGAACACAGTACTAACTATTTAGCGGCAGGTTAACGGGTAAGACCGTGGTAGCTATCCGGGCGGACCCTGCAGAATTAGATTAAAATTTAATAGGTACGTATCTTACCAGCCCCTTATCTTTATTACCACCAACAATAAAGTATGTGTAGCTGTCAAGTCGGTCCTGCTTTTTGGCTGCGAGACTTGGAGTCACACAATAATAAGCTTCAGGTCTTTGTCAATAAGTCGCTCAGATCAATACTGCGCATCTTCTAACCAAACACCATCCGGAACGAAGACCTTTGGACTATATGCCGTACACCTATAGGCATCGAGATTGCCTCCAGGAAATGGTCACACTATCCGGAGAGGAGAGCAAAACAACGCCTACATCGCCTTTGACTGGAAACCGCGCAACGGCCTCCTGGACGGCCAGTGCACTCCTGGCAGCGATCCGTCTCAAACGAGCTCCGTACGGTTGGCCTAAGTAGCAGTGTTATTCACTAAAGAAACCGCCTTGCTGTCAGCGCTGTGTCAGCGCTGCGGCAGCGTCGAGCCTAAAAATGGTATTCACTAATGTACTTTAAACGACACTAGTGCTCGGCGACGAATGCGGCGTGAGCTGGAACTACACTGCGTCGAGAGTTTGACGTTTAATGTACGAACTTCGTATTCTCTAACGAAAAACAGCGACGAACTCGCCCACAACCTCGGTCACAGCCTCAATTCCTAATGTCAAATAAAATAGCTAGGATTTTAGACAAGGCTGTCTCGACGTCGAGCTCGTTGACGAACGCACCGTCGAATGTGTGAATAAGAGAATAGCATAGCTGGAGGGAGGCTAAAAGTGTTGCTGAGTACAGAGAGGCGTGGCGCGATCTTGTGAAGGCCCTTTGCACCTCTGGGGTCCCTTAGGACGACAACAACAACAATAAAGTATGCAGAAATGCAGACACCGCCTTCGTAAAATGTAGTCGGGTTTGCCGCGGGTATTCCCAGTCCGCTAAACTTGTATGCGGATTGCACTTTTTATAGTGTGTAAATACGTAGTATAGTGATAAGAGGCGTGAACAGTATTTTGACTCTACTTGAGCCAATCAACTTTTTTGTGCGGTTGGTAATAGTACATTACTATAGAATAGAGGCCGGGGCGAAAGGGGTTGCAAATTAAAAAAAAGCACTTTTCCGGCCTAGGCCTTTAAGATTTGTATGAAATTCCATTAGCGACCTCTTCTCCTAGTCGCACCTGAAACGTTATATTACTTCGCAGCCTATTATAAGGAACATGACAACAATATTTCATTGCATATTTGAGAAAATCACATTTCAAGAAAAAAATCATTGCAAGGATGTATTTTTTTATTTGAAAAATAATTTACATGACAGAGAGATTAATTAAAGCCCTGGATTTCTATCTCATTTTAGTTTTTAACCGACTTCAAAAAAGGAGGAGGTTTACAATTCGAGTTTAAGTTCTCATTGAGAATGATTTCACGAGAACTTATAAAAATATGTTATAAATAAGTAAACAAGGCAGTAAATATAACTGAAAAGGCATGTATCTAATATGGTCTCGGCTTGATTAGATTATTTGTTAAATTGAGATTCCCGAGAACATTCTCTATGCAAGTTTCGCAACTTATGAAACTTCTCCTCGGTACAATGCTAGGCCCGATGCGTAGCGATAGGTCCTAAACTGAATCACTTTAGCAGATCGTGGTAGCCCTCCTGAATTATGTCTTTACAAACGTTACTTTTGTTACTGGTTTACCCTCCTAAGTCCTAGTACAAAATTTTGTACATATTCCAAAATTTATTTTTACCTTTTATTAATAAAAAAATAAATATCTTGGGACATCTTACACAAATCGACCTAGTCCCACGGTAAGCTCAATTAAGGCTTGTGATGTGGGTACCAGGCGACGATATATGTAATAGATAGATACATATAGATACTTAAATACATAGACAGCCATGACCAAGGAACAAATATTTGTGATAAATAAATACACAAATAATGCCCTCGCCGGGATTCGAACCCGGAACCTCCAGCTTCGTAGGCAGGGTCATTAATGAAGAGAAAGTTCTAAGTTCAAAAACTAAGCGAATGTCACTGGGTCTTAGGAGAATAAAAGCGGTCATTGTACTGTAGTGTAAACAATGACTGTAAGGTCTTCTGCCGTCCGGTACAAGGTCGCCCGACCGGACTTTTGTCAGACAACTCCCACGCATGTACTATGCTTATTTATATACTTACATCAGTTCAACATTATCTCTAGTCTTGTAACTTTTGAGGTTCTTGAATATACACCGTGGGCTGTTTAACTCCGAAAGATTTTAACCACGCATTTTTGATGTAAAAACATACAAAAAATGTTAAGTGTGACCTTTGGCATTTTTGGTGAAAAAAAATTTTTTTTTTTAATTTTTTAATGTATTTTAACACAAAAAGTAAATGTTATTCATAATACTAGCACTTACAATGAGTGGTAACGTTTTTTTTTACAAAAACCTAATTTTTTTAAGGTTTTATGATAATGAAATTAGTGAGACTGTTCTCCATAATGGCACCAACGCCGTTAAAAAGACCTTTTATACTGAGTAACAATTAGAATATATGTTTTTTTTATTGGTTATAACTCTGAAACTAGGCGATATCCAGGAAAGTTTATATGACATTAAGTATACTTAGTTTCTAAATGTGGTCAGGACTACACTGTTAAAATCGATCGCGTTTAAACAGGCCACGGTGTATACATTATGTATAAATGCCTTTTAAGGTATATATTTTATTTTATGCCTTGTTTACTCAATTGTGAAATTCTCCATAACACTTCTAAGTTCTCATGGAAACGTTCTCAATGAAAACTTACTCTTAAATTGTCATGATGGAATTTCCGTGTATATTCCCGCAATTTTGAGAATGTTCTTCAATTCGTACATTGCTAGGAAAGGCTTGTCCACTGTGCAGCAGTGGATTGCGATAGGCTGATGATAATGATGTTCCTCGATATTTATTTATCCTGACTTATCAATTCCACCGTGAATCATGGCCGGTTCTCGGTCACAACTTACCCAACATAAGGAAAACGGGTTGACATTAACTCTTCAGCAATCCAACATAACTTGAGCCGCAGTTTCATTGCAAGTATACTATTCGAGGTAGCACATAGAATGGATGATTCAGAACAGCATCGTCCGATTGAGATTTTATTGTGACACCAGTGATGTAAGAGATGCCAGTCTGATTGTACCTGTAGTTTGTCATTGAAATTTGTCTCATCTCAATTTATGCCACTTAACGCCCACTGCTATAGGCTCTCTTCGACGCTTTATACCGATCCTGAGTCAATCTTTTGCTGGTGGTCTGCCCGGATATCTACCATCGTCTTACCCGTTAACCTACCGCTAAATAGTTAATAATGTTACTAATGCCTAATGTTACTGTGTTCCGGTTTGGAGGTAAGATAGCCGATGTAATTAATTACAGGCATAGATAGAGGCAATCCATCTAAGTCCTCAGGGTAGGCAGCGCATAGGAGATTTTTTGAATGGGCCCCAGTTCCTGCTTTCCATCAGGTGGGCTGAGAGCTCAGTTGTCTACCTTCGTCACATAAAAAAAAAACAACGAGTCAAACGAGATACTTGCGTCATTCTTAACATAGAAAACCTACTAAAATACCGGCCAAGAGCATGTCGTGCCATGCTTAGTGTAGGTACATGGTTCCGTAGTTATTCAAAAAGGCCGTTACCAAAATGTCCCAACATTTTGGGAAATGTAGTAGGTAGTTCTTGCTCAGCATATGACTTTACCAGCCTAGGTACCAATAAATAAATAATAAATATCTTGAGACATTTTACACAAATCCAGCTAGTCCCACGGTAAGCTCAATTAAGGCTTGTGATGTACAGTCGAGTGCATTAATATATAGACACATTTGTAAGGGATCAGTATGGAGAAGTGTATATATATTACTGCCCTTGACTGTACATAACGTAGGCACAGCTACAAAAGTGTAATATTTTTAATGGAGTAAGACAAAAAGTCCTCCTTCTGGTAGCGTCTGCTGGTAGCATTTTGTCTTACCCCATTCAAAAAACCGTTTCAACTTACCCCACCTTACTTACTTAAGATAAATAAATAAATATCTTTGGACATCTTACACAAATCGACCTAGTCCCACGGTAAACTCAATTAAGGCTCGTGATGTGGGTAGGGTACCAGGCGACGATATATACAGGGTGTTTGTTACGTCGTTAGCCAAATTTGGATATGTTATTCGCGATCACCAGTACACAACATTTTTGAAAAAAAAGTGACTCTTTTTTTTAGTTTTTTTCCCGTTTTTTATCCGGCAAAAACATAATTGGTGGTCACTAGGCAAGTTTGTTTCAATCCGTGCGATTCGATGGCAGACAAAAGGGTAGCAGGTTTGAGTAGTCAAGTCTTAGCCAATCAGGAGTTCATCACAAGCACCGATCAGCCGACGTCACTCACCCCACCATCGCCACTAAACAATGAATAAAATGTCCTAACTACATGCACACACGATTGTTATTTGATTAAAACTGCCCAAGCGCATACCTACCTGTACCTGCTCGTTGTCATCAACAATTCAATTTGCTTAGAGAGTGCATTAGAATCGATATCTGAGGTAAACCAGTACGCGTTTGTATGACGGAACACTTAAGTTACTCCGTTCTTGAGGTCAAATTATGCTGGCTCGGCTGATCGCAAGATGCCATGTGCCATTTGTATAGCACTCTGTAAACAAAGAAGGAGTGCGCTTGCGTGAACACGCTCGAGTCAAACTACCCTCAGATCGGCGCGCAACTCAAAATACCCTCATTATTAGTACTGTATGCGATAGACTGATAATGCTGTCTCGTGGGATTTACCTGCAAGTTAAGCTCCACCTCCATTCCCCACCACGCGTAGGAAACTTGTTACGTATTGAATTAGTTACCTTATGCGGGTTAATTAAAGTTGCAAACTCAAACACCCTTTCCAATCTGATTTGGCAGTTATGAGCGCATACTAGGTGGGGCAGTACGCAAAGTAAGCAAGTGATCATAGTGACCAAACATTCGTTAGATAATGGGATTTAAAAAAAAATCTATAACAAAAAGGATAATGAAAAATGGATTATTTTTGTTTTACCAAATATTTTTTTACGCCTTTACCCAACACATATTGTAATATGGCTAATGATATAAAAAACACCCTGTATAATAAATAAATACATAAAGATACTTAAATACACAGACAGCCATGACCAAGGAACAAATATTTGTGATAAATAAATACACAAATAATTCCCTCGCCGGGATTCGAGCCCGGAACCTCCAGATTCGTAGGCAGGGTCACTACCAACTAGGCTATGGAGGCTGACCAATGTTTAGAATATCGAAGACTTGATCCAAATGTACAAACTTTTTGATAAGTGCTCTTTTAGGTTTTCCTTATTTTTATACACAGATTATATAAATAATAATAATATATGTTCGTTTCCCATGACCGTATGAAACCTGTTTGGCCGCAAAAAATTTCGTGTGAATTTCATACACTCGCTACGGGATTCCCCTTGTGATTTTCCGAATCGATCGACGTTTTTTCTGACGCAATCAATGTATGGAGTATGGGCTGGCCAATGATACCTTTTGTAAATATTGATTTATAAATAATATCATCATCATCATCATTATCAGCCTATGATAGTCTACTGTTGGACGTAGGCCTCTCCTATTAACTATGCGTAGAGACGCATTAGGAGGTAAATGCCCATAATCGCCACGCTGGGCACGCGAATTGGCGATCGCAGTAATGTGTCCGCTATGATGACGCTGCTGCCCATCATCAATCCTTTATCAAATAATGGTCAGTGACACTTCAATCCTTTTGTCGACTCTTACGACACCCGCAGGAGGAGTTTTGAGCATCTAAGATATATTGACAAGAAAATTACATATAATTTGTATATAATTATAATAACATCCTAATAAGGGATATCATGTTGAGATGATGACATGAAATAATTATGCATGCAGATGAAAAATGATACTTAATTTTATAATATAGATGCATAATCACGGATCGTTAGTTACCTTGGTATGAACCAAACATACTATACCGTGCGACAGTAGAATACGTAAAAAAAATTAAACTAACCTAAAAACTAGCATTATTTCATGATTACTTTCAGAACACAGTCTTGGTCTTATCGCCAACTTAAAAACTTAAACTTTGAGTTCAAATACTTACCTACCTGCATTTTTAGTTAAAATCATTGATATTTATTTGTAAAAATACATAACACTTTATTGAGCGAAAACAAAAAATACTTAAGAATAATAATAACCACAAACTGAATCTCAAAAAATAAATAAGTAAAAGTAATTTAAAATTAATTAGTAAAAATACATTCATGAACGTGTATCACGAAACTCAACAAATTTTATTAATGTAGAGGCAGCCTTATTTGTTTACATTTTTTACTTTTCTTCTGGTACACAGTACCTATACCATTCGTCAGAAAAAAAGGCAGATTTAAACAAATATGAATGACTTTCCTTAGCATTTCACGTCTTTGACACAAACCGTGAAACACGTTCGCAGATATATTTTTACGTAAATACTAATAAATATCAATTATTTTAACTAAAAATGTATGTAAACTCAAGGTTTAGGGTTTTTAGTTTGTTATAAAACCAAGATTGTGTTCTAAAAGTATGAGATACTGCAAGTTTTTAGTTTTATTTTCTTTTATTGATTTCTGCTGTCGAATTGTATAGCCTATATTTGATACAACATTGAACTAAATGAGCTTATGGCCGAATATGGTGGCGCGAATTGGGGATGGGGAAGGCCTATGTCCAGCAGTGGACGACTATGGGCTGATCACGATGATGATGATGATTGAACTAAATAAAACCTCCTCCATTGTTCATCTTTTAAATAAAACCGTATAACCTAAACGTTTTTTTTCTATGAATATGATTAATTTACTTACTTTTATCTACAGGAATATCATAATTTCCCTGTTATGTATTCAGAAGCGGTAATGTAATGACCTATATTAAGAGACCGGTGTCTGTGGCTGTATCATAATGTTAACATTAAAGTACAGGCAGAGTACAGTGCATCATAATGTTGACATTAAAGTATCGTCGTCATGATATTAATTTTAACATTATGAAGTCAACTTCTTTTTGTTGTTTTTTTTTCAATAAATATTTATTGTAGGATATCCTTACTCAAATTGAGTGATTTCAACTGATTTGAATTTTTATATTTAGAGGTAATTACTTAGTGGATATCAATGAAAATAAAGGTAAATTGACATTCTAAACTAATGATATGGATGTAGATAAAGTTATGTATGTGACTGTACATAATTAGGCATTAAACACTCGTGTGATCTTATTATGAAACTCGCCTACGGCTCGTTTCATAAAACCACACTCATGTTTAATGCCTCTTATTATGCTCCAGCCACATAAATAACTAATTCATATACAGACTTATAAGCTTAATTTTAAAAGCTTTCAAAGAAAATTAGGCCAAGGTTTCTTAGTAGGTGCTAAAGTCAATATCAGTAAGACAATAACCTGTCCGCCATTTTGGATTCACTTATCAATCATAATTAATCACAGAGGATTTGTGGGCTTCTCTTGACATGGATTTGTATGGGATTGTATTAATATTTAATTCAAAAGTTCAATGGTAAATGCTTGCAATTGATGTAGAAATATTGGTACTTACCGTTTGTTATTGTTTTCTTTGTAGATTGCTGAGGAAGATGTGGGCTCAATGCCAATAATGGTGTAATACTTATAAATTAAAAAAATGTGTATAATTCTGCATTTTAATTGTTTTCGCTTTACATTCTAGACATTTCAGTAGCCTAGGATTTATATGAATTTATTTATCTCATTTTTAATTTTATTCTTCTTAAATGATAATTCAAAATATTTCTTTTCAAAACTACAATTTATGTACATAGATTAAATCTAACTAATCTACTTAACCTAACCTATATCTAAGATTGGCCCTTGTGGCATTGTACCGAGGATGCTGGCGGCATTTCCTCGCTGTATCGCAATACTGATGCGTTGTGCGAGGAAGTCGCCAGCTCTTTGGTCTTTAGTTACGTCAACCAGGCTGGGGCCCCATCAACCTAAAGTTTCTACGCCAAATTCGTCTTAATACGACGCAAGATATTTAGGTATCCTTTACATATTAGCTGAAGAGTGTCTTTTCAAAAGGAAAGGACACTCTTCAGCTAATATCAGTTGTTGGACAGAGTATACCAGATAGTTTGTATGACTAACT